>CAJNOL010001189.1:24977-75540 GCA_905250125.1 Rotaria sordida | reverse complement strand
AACTATTTGGCTGCTATGAAATATTTCGATAAACAACTTTTGCCAAATATTATTCAAGTTCTTCTCCAAAGATATCATTTAGATCAAGTAAGTACATATGAAATATGAAAAATAGATGATGCCATTTCGTCATTCTTAGAAATCTCAAATAGATTTTGAAGAATTCTATTCAATTATTATAAATGATGAAACTTTATTACAATCATTTTCTCAATTTACTCTTCATCCAACATGGTTTCATAGTCAAGACGTATCCATATCTCATCAAAGTATTATTCAACGATTTTTTGCAAGACTATCTCGACAAGAGAAAATCTATGATGAACAAAAGAAAAAATTGTCACTGGACTATATCAAAGATAATCTTGCAAGAGTGATTATTATCATTCTTTATATTTTGATAAATTTAGGATTATTATTATATGTTATTATCTCTCGAGCCATAATAAATCAATCACATGTATTCGAAGTCTTTGCAAGAATTGGTGGCATGCTATTGAATTTCAATTGTTCACTCATCATCGTTCTTATGTTGAAACAAACAATTTTACTCATTCGTACAAATAGAATTCTTCGAAAAATATTACCTGTCGATGATCATATCGATTTTCACAAATTTGTCGGTCGATTTGTAACTGTACTAGTCATACTTCATGCAATCGCCCATATGGCAAATTTTACACGTCTCACTAGTTAGTCACTTTTTTTATGTACAAAGAAACCTTGAACTATGACAATTTTTCGTCCTTTTTAGACCACTATTCATGGAGCTCTTACATGGTAAGATTGTGACAGACATTTTTATATTAATGATAAATATTGTATCATCGTAATGCATTTTGTGAAACTCATTATAATTTGATGGATGTAAATTTGACATACAATAATCTTTTTCTCATGTTTGATAGACATTTCTCCTTTATAGACAATGCTATATTAGAAATAATCTTGCTGAAATCGAGATTTTCTAACTTCAGTTAGTTTCTTGTCGGAAAAATAAGAAAAAAAATTGTTCCGAAAATAGACTTGTTTGATTCAGCGTACTGATTATTTTGATTTTCATGCCTACTTTTTGGTTTACAGTGTATTATGACATGAGATCTACATTAAGCTCGATAAGAAACCGCGGGAGCTCAGAAAAACAACGCAATCTCTATGAATGAAGAGAAAGTGTAAGTTACTGTTTAGTTATTAAAATGTTTTAATAGAAACCTATCTACGAAGCACCATGCCTACTTTATGATACTGAAATAAGTCAGAAGTTGAGGAAAATGATTGATTAACGAATCAAATATTGATGGTCTAGTTGAAGTTCAAGCTGTTTGGACAAATGATAGTAAATGTTTGACGAGAACGCATATGATCTGCAGTAACATAATTTTGAAGCAGAAGTTTGAGTTCTCAGCATCTAACAGGTGTCCTATGGAGAAGAAGCCCCTCAGTTATTTCACAATGTCGCATTCAGCTTCTACTGCTTCATGCTCAACTTTCTTTCAATAGAATTGTCGTCCAGTTTTTTTTTCAGAAATCTATGAAAAGAAATCGTACAAAAAGTACTCATTTGATCATATACGATTGATAGTGATGTTTCTTCACCAAATATTTTTCAAACACATGTTTTCGTCAAAACAACAGTTTTTTCGTTCTCGCTCATCAAACGCCAGGTTCTTTGCAAAGAAGTCTTTTTCATATTTTCGAGTATAATGTTTCCAATAGGACTTAAGACCACACTACCACACACACACACATGTCCGGACTTAAAACCGATTACATTTGACTGATGCTTTTTGAAAAACAATGCAATTCCAGTCGAATCGATCCAATAAGTTAAGCGAAATATTTTCAATTGCAAACAATTTTATGTGAACAACCCAATTTCTATAACACTTCGTCGATCAGTCGATGAAACAATTCTCTAAAGATTGCTCTCCGTCAACACTTTCGAAGACACAGAGAACTATTGATTTTATATTTCATGCTGTCGCTGATAGACTTCACCTTAGAACAAGCAATATAATAGGTTGATTTATATTAGTGATTGTTTGAATAATTAACAAAAGAAATAAGCAAAAACTAGATAGTATGAAAATCATAGTTTTATCTTGATGAAAAAATATTTGTAGTTATATTAATATGATTTTTGAAAATAAATAATCTATGAAGGAATTATTCGAGATATCATAGTGACTTCTAGTGAAACGTCTATATCCATCAATTAGAAAAAAAATTAGGAATGTTAATGTGACACGAAGCCTATAATTCGTGCTACTTTATCTGCGTTCATATGAATTCCACTTTTTGCTGAAGATTTCTATAGAGTCATCAATTTGTACGAGCAATCTGTTTGAAAAATCTCCTGTACTAAAATGTGATAGCCAGGAACTATATCATAGCTCCAATTCAAATACAATGCATCTTGAAAAGTTGAATACGGTGTGGATGTGAGCGAAAACGTACACACCCACACTTCATATCCTACTTTCATAATAATTAAGAATCGTGTTTCACAAAAAAACTAGTACCGTTTGTTATATTAAGGAAAGAATTGTATAAAAAAAAACAGAGATTTTGTAAATAATGATTTTCGGATATCTATTTGCATATGTCATTATTTTAGTTCACTACATATCCAAATATTGGATGGGTACACGGAAGTGCATCATTGACAGGGATAATTCTGTGTGCTATTCTAGTAGCTATGGTAGTTTGCTCGATGCGTTGGGTACGACGTACAGGTCACTTTCAAGTAAGCATAGTTGATCGATTCTTTAGAATTTACATATACGTCAAAATGTGTTTTAATTATTGCAAGGTCTTTTATTGGACACATCTTCTATATTATCCATTCTTCATATGTTTGATTATTCATGCGCCCAATTTCTGGGTCAGTTATATCTTTCTAAATAAGTTAATCATAGTCTTTTTTCACTTTTAGAAATGGATAATTGTACCATTTACCATATTTGTACTCGAAAAAGTCTATTCGATATTGAAACGATATTCGTCGAGTAGTGGTCGAACCTATTTGCTTTCTGTCACTATTGAACAATCGAATGTTATCAGTTTGACTATTCATCGACCAAAAAATTTTATGTAAATATTTTTCTTAAATAATTTGTATCAATATCTAGTCTTTTAATTCAGATTCGCACCAGGTGATTATATTTGTATTAATTTGCCCAGTATTGCTTTGTATGAATTTCATCCATTTACAATCAGTAGTGCTCCTGAAGAAGAAAATTATCTTAAAGTGCATATCCATGATAAAGGTGATTGGACAAAACGAATTTATCAATATTTCAAACATATGTCGGATAAACTAGGAGATGAAGCACCTGTCAAAGTTTATCGGGCTGATTTGAATCCGACGAGAGCAAATGTTGAAGAAAGAACAAATGTAATTGGATCTTTAGAAGATTCAAACAATGATTGTTGCATAAATGTTACGACCTTACAACAAGAATACTCGCAGATACACTCTAGTAAAAAAGCGATTGTCATCAATGGGCCCTATTCATCATGTGCTCGGTATATCTTCGATTGTAAACATGTAGTTCTTATCGGCAGTGGCATAGGAATCACTCCATATGCATCGATTCTTTCCAGTCTCATGGCCAGATTTCGAATGCAGCGTACAGTTTGCAAACATTGTCAAGGAGTAAATTATCATGGAAAACATTGTTTGGAGAATCATCGCCTGGAAAAGGTCGATTTTATTTGGGTAAATCGTGATGTGAAAAGTTGCGAATGGTTTCTTCATCTTCTTCGTCAATTTGAAAACGAACAAGATGAATATCTGGCGGCAAACAGAGATGAACGTCGTTTTTTGGATATTCATCTCTATCTTACAGGTATAAAAAAAGACGACAATATTGGTCAAGCTTTTCTTCATCATATGATCAATCTATGGGCTGAAGATGTCGGCGATGATATATTTACCGGATTGAAATCACCAACTCATTTCGGACGACCAGATTGGGATATATTATTTAAGAGTCTCATATTGGATGATGGTACTTCAATAGCAAAGAATATCAATGTCTTTTTCTGTGGACCGAAGACCATGGGAAAAGCCATTCAACAACATTGTATGAACTTTGGAATGCATTATTACGAGGAAAAGTTTTAGTAGAGATTTTGATTTTAATCTTCACAAGAAAATTCTCAGTTTCGTCATTATTTATAAATAACAAGCGTAATCATTAGGCTGACTAGACAAGGGTGTGAGTGGGTGTGACTGTGAGTGTGGTTTTGACAGGGTGTGTGACCATGAAGAGAAGGGTGTGGAGTGTCGGTGTGTGTATAGCACTCTAACACTCACACCCTTACCCAGGTCAAACAAGGACGGTCGTAAACGACCGTATACGGAGAAATACGACGATTTACATGTGATCGTATTATGATCGTATATCCCCGTGTCCGCATACAGAGTCCGTAAAGTTCGACCTGGGCACCCACATCCACACCCACGTTCACACTCATACCCACACCCACACCCTCAATTTACTTTTACTTCGGTAGATATTGAGTCTCTTCAAAAACATCGTATCATGCAAAGCTTATCCGTAAAATGACTTTTATTATGAAAATCTTATCTTTTCCTATTGTCAAAATGATATTCTTGATCAATATAAACAAATGCATAAAATATACATTTTCCACAAATAACCGGAAGTAAATATATTCTGGAGACACCGAGAAGGTCAGAGTGACAACAATGTCGTATCAAAATCTCGTGAAGCTAAGCGATGGGAAATGCTTTTAACAACTCTTTAAAACACTTCCAATCGAAAGAAACCGGACAATGTATAAAATGGCCGAGTTCAAAAGGGTGAACTTTGAACAAATTTTCTATGTGCCCTGACACAATCTCATCCTCATTAACCAGACTAGAATATTACCCAATTGTCCGAGTTTTTGTTCGATCTGTCAACAGAAGCATTGTGAAGTGTCGAAGCGAGCGATATCAATCTTGTGAGTTAACATCGATGTGAAACTGTCGAAAGAAGCGAACTCGATGACAAACAGAAGCTCCTGTGAGAGCACATTGGTTTTTGTAATTTCTGTAGGTACTTTTCCTTACCTAATACACCAATTCGGCTGGCACACAGAAATAAGTGCCCATGTTCAACTGCTGGCTTATCATTCAGACATCAATTTCGAAGTGATCTGTGATCAGAGAAGCATGTCACAATAATCCATGTGAAAAATCGGGCTCCGACAAGATCATCAATGAAGGATTATCCTTTGTTCGATCATTGCCAAACGAGACATAACTCTTCGAAAAGTGATGATAATAATCAATACTTGTGGTTGGACGGTAATGAAAGTTAGGAGTCTTTGTTGAGATACTTAAGGTCAGCATCATATATGCGTGTACGACGTTACCTGTTTTATGTCTGTCATTCTATTTCAGTGAAACACACATACAGATTATTATTACTTCCACTCTGGAGAATAGTGCGAAGGTGATTGGCAGCCACGAACGATTAGTTCTGTCATGTAAGGATAAGCAATAAAATGTTTTTTTTATTAATTGTTTCATACTAACAGAATATGTAATGTTCTCCGACTGTCTTCGTGCTATTCAATGCTTTGTATTGTAAGATGAGAATAAACTTTACGACACAATAAGTATTGAATATGAAAAAATTGGGCTAAAATCAACAGTTTTATCAATTCATAATTATACGATTTTCGTTTATTCGTTCACAGTTGTGAATTTGTGTCAACATCTAATGAATCATTCTCTTTTATCTGTATCGCTTTGGAATCGATCTTTTTATTGGCACTACTCTCTTCAATATTGGAAAGATGACCGTAGTGCTTCACGATCCAAATAAAACCTTGGTGAAGCCACACACCAACAATGGCTCCGACAATTGGACCGACGATCGGTACCCAAAAGAAATAGTTATGTACACCAAATACATTATTCCAACCATAGACAAATGCTCCAAAAAGACGTGGACCCAAATCACGAGCCTAAAGCATAAAAAAGAAAAAGAATAATACTTTGTAAATTAATATATAGAATTTCCAAACAGGATTAATTGCAGCTCCAGCGTTAATTGAAAATGCTGAAATAATGCCTGTAACGATCAGCGCAAATGCAAGCGGTTCAACTGCTTTTGACATCATCTGATTCAATTCCTACATGAAATAAATTAATCAATCACTCATCTATTCCAAGCTACTCATTTACATGCGTAACTGCCATGACAAAGATCATCAGAATAGCGGTACCAACAATCTGATCGACTAACGCATTCCACTGTGGTGTACCTTTGGCAGGCATCGTAAAGAAAATATCAGCTGTACCATTGGGACCAGTCATTTCTCGTATACCACCATCGAATTCATCGAATTGCTTCAGGTAGACAACATAGACAAGGGCAGCTCCTAAAAATGCACCCAATATCTGACCAATAACATAGAAGAAACATTGTAATGGTTTCAGTTTGCGAACAGTCATTAATGATATACTCAAAGCTGGATTGATATGTGCACCTAGAATAATCAATATTGAATTGTATTAAATATAGTGCTGAGTCTTTCTCATACCAGTAATTGGTCCACTAAGCATCAGTGCTAGAAAAAAACAAGAAAACAAATTGACAGATATATTTTTAGGTATTAGGAAACAAAGAGTGATGGATTTGATTTCTGTTGAAAACCTATACTTCTTAGCAGTTTACATCCTATGTTCCGACGGATATTAACTTTTCCCGATGAAATGAGACTAAAACGGTTGTCACAAGCATAGAAAAAAGATTATTTTCATGGAGTTACTAATATTAGATAAAAAAAAAATGATCAATCGATCAAACGTACTGTTGTCATGTTTAGGTTTCTTCAACTTGTGATTTTTTAGCAAAAGTAACTAAAAATAGAAAATAGTTGCACCAAAATCATTAACTAGCGAATTATTTAAAATCAGTATTAAATTATTCCTCGAAATTAATATTGTTGATTATTACTCACATTCACAAAATTTTCTGCCATCTGAAGATTTGGTTCGTTGTGACTAATGATCCGTATATGCAAGATCAATTCAGATTATAGAGATAAAATTATTTGATGGTGACGTTACACTTATAAAGTATTTCTTCACTTGTTTCTCTATCGGTACTGGTTTTTTTTAGAAAACTCTTTGTAATTACGTGTTTAAAGAAAAACTCGAAAGATAATAAATCACTAAGGTAACTTATTGCTTAATGAATTGACGAATTTCTTAGTAGACGATTAATAAACGTCAGTTATTATAAATTGTAATTATTTCAGCTACTCATGACTCAATAAGAAAGATAAAACCATATTATACTGTGATCTTAAAGATAAATCAAGTAAATTTTTGTAATAAACCAGTTTCATTTGGATGGACATCAAATTCGTGCTTGAAATATAGGAAGGATGATCTATGTTAGAGAAGCAATAGGTTAGAGAAGAGAATGCAAATGATCAAACATTGAAGAGCCCTTTTTGAAAAGACAATAGATTTTATTAGTGTCTGAAAAATGATCAATGGAGATGCTATTCTGATTTCTCTACTAGACATCGGCAAGTTCAATTTTAGTTAGGATCTGAAGAACTGTTCAAAACAATATCTGATAAGAATTGATCTCTCTAGACAGATCTGTTGAACAGTTCAGCTCCAAGGTCTGATCAACTGTTGAGAGAGACCTATAATTTCTCAGAACTCTCGAGGTCCTCTCGTAGAGGATATCTGGAATCCTTTTAGTTCTATCCATAGAGGATTCATAGGATCCCTACAGCTCTGTCCATAGAAGGTATCTACGATTCTATAGCCCTATACATGGGAGGAACTACTCAGGATTCAATAGGGTATCGTAGGGAGTACCTCATGAGAACTGTCTAGGACTCATCGGAACTTTATGGAGCACTTAATATCATTTTTCGGTACTCTATGAGGATGTACTAAGAACGCATTAGGAATGCCCGATGGGGGTGTATGTAGGTCCGCTTAAGGGAACCCCCTCAGAAAATCCAATTTTTCGAAGGACACTCGAAGTAGAGTTTTTATCATAGGAAGATGCATCGAAATCTCCTCTTCCAGAATATATATGACTTTTCGTAAAATAGACAGATTTATAGGCGGACACTTGAGCCTACTATCATGTGTAGATGGAGAGTGGCCATGGCCAAACCCGCACCCATACATCCACACCTACGTCCAAAACATTGTTTTTTGTTTTTCTCAAAATCAGTTTTTTCGAGCATATCGTTTACGCAAGCAAATCTATTTGATTACAACTCAATATAATAACGATAATTTTTTTTGTTATATATAGCAGACAGCTAGGGCTAGGTAGTAGCAGAGCATGATTTTTGAATTTCTCTTTTGTCGAAATAAAAACTTTAATCTTTGATCTTCATTACCGATTTTTTTGACCACGAATATGAGGATTTTTTGAAAAAGTTTTTTTAAAAATCAAAAAAAACGGAAATTAAAAAATCGGGCCCTGTTACGATCTAGCCCTAAGGGTACTCTACAATTTAAAACTGCCCCAACATGCTTAGCACGTATCGTCACTTTGAAAACCTTGCCCGCATAAAGGGTATTTTTGATCAATGAATGACAATAACTCGTCAGTGTCTTGTAGATTCTGGGAGATATTTTAACCATAAGCTATTCTAACCAAGACTAACACTTTCTGAAATTTTGATTGAAATCGGATGAAAAATAAAAAAGTTTGTTTGTGAGGGGGCTTCCTTAAGCAGATCTTAGAGGACATGACTGAGAACCGTTAGGGTCCTCCAAGAAGGAATGCTTAGAAAACCTTCAAATTCTTTACTAGGACTATAGGGATTTTAGGTATCTTCTATGGGTAGACCTTCAGGATCCCAAGTACTCCCTATGGATATGACTATAGAGGTCCTAGATACTCCATATGGGTGGGCCTTGACAGACCCTGAGAAGTTACAGGTCTCTCTCAGTGGTCGATCAGTTCTTGAAGCTGAACTGTTGAAACAGTTCAGTTCTTTTCAAAAGAACTGTTCGATTAGATCAGTTCTTTGCAAAAGAATTGTTCGAAAAAATTAGTTCATATTGAAAGAACTACTTCGACAGATTTTTCGCTCATTTGATCTGAATCCATGAGCTTAAGCCGGTCTACCCCTATTCTCTACTTGTTTCTATCAATATTACCTGAGTAGACGCCAATGCCAAACGAAAGAGCAATTGGAAGTGTAGAATGAGAAGGTTGTTGGGTAAATTTATAGTTGGCAATAGCAGCTTCACCCATCAGTATGAGAATACATGTTGCAAAACATTCCGCTAATAACTGAATAGTGTATTGTTGTAGCTCTTTTATCTTCACCATAGTCTGTTTTTTAGTGTTATAGTCAAAGATAATCTCAGTAATCTGAGTTAGAACACAAAATAATGATGCACTTGTTGATTCTCCATTCTTTTTCTCGTCTTCTTTTGTCTCATTCTCCTCTCCTTTTCTGTTCTCGTTATTATAATAAAGTTCTAGAGATCATTGATTGCCCACATAAAAATCATGAAAAAGAACAAGATTCTTATATCGGAGGCTAGAGCACCATAGAGAACGAGATACCTTTATCTTCTATGTATTCTATTCATCGTTAATATTTGCTCGATTGTCGAGGCCCATCATACTTTTGACAAACGATGTTGTATAATCACAATAAAATGTCTGCATACAATGATGATGAAAACAGTGTTACTTAATCTCCTATTATCACTCAAATATTTTCTGCGTAGAAAAGAAAAAAAATTACATACAGGTTGTCTGGAAAGTAACTTTCTATTTTAAAATCTTTGTTGCTCTTAAACAACAAAAGATATCGTAACGATTTTTTCACTGTTCTGAAGCACATATCATGGTATGTTGTTGCAGATAAAACAATACGATTAATCATTTGATTATTCAACATCAAACACGAATTTCATTTAGAGAATGTCTGAAAGTAACTTCTTATTTTGAATAGTTTATTACTTCAATACGACAACAGACACTATAACAACTTTTTTACTGTTTTGAAGTGTACATAGCACTATAAAATAACAATATCGCAAAAATTCTATAGACAACACAAGAGTCAATATAGAAATTTAAGATATTATTATTTTATAGTATTATGTACACTTCAAAACAGTAAAAAAGTTGTTATAAACTATTCAAAATAAGAAGTTACTTTCAGACATTCTCTAAATGAAATTCGTGTTTGATACTGAATAATCAAATGATTAATCGTATTGTTTTATCTGCAACAACATGCCATGATATATGCTTCAGAACAGTGAAAAAATCGTTACAATATCTTTTGTTGTTTAAGAGCAACAAAGATTTTAAAATATAGAGTTACTTTCCCGACACTCTGCAGATCGAACATATATGCTGATCAATAACTGTTTACGAAGAAAAAAAGAGACATACGTATATCATAAACGGATCCCGTATATAAGAAGTGAAACAACTATCATATACAATGGTCGTATGTTCAGTTTTTGAAATTTGTAGGAAAAGTTAAGCGAGTACACATGTACTACTATCGTAGACCTACATCCCAAGTTAGCAAGAATTGATGTGATTTTGTTGTGCAACTCGTCGACTGGGATCGAGGCATCCAGTGATGCCATTTGGTTATTCTTTAACAAAGATTGGTTGAGTATAGATGACGAAGTAAGACCGTAGAAAGCTACGAGATATCTTATTTTGTTCACAAACGTTATGGCTACATGATTCAATGATTTGAAAAAGTTTCTAGTACGATATAAGAATCTTTTCAGTGAATCTATACAAATTCTCTGAATATTCGAAATAAAGAAATCATTATGTCATCTAGAATTGATGTATGCTTATACAGGGATGCCAGATGAAAAAGTTAAAAATCGAAATTCTCATTTTTCAAAATCGGAAATTTTGCACCCAAAATCGAAATGCTGTTTCGTGTGCATAAATACTTAATATGATTTTTATCAACACAATATCCTTTATTCTGTTTCAGTTCATTTATAACCTTTCTACAGTAAGTCTCGGGAGAGCATGAAAGCGAATTTCACTCTGTTAGGAAAAATATTTTTTCAACTGGAACTTGCGTCGTAAAGTCTACGCAAGCGATCTTTTCAAATCTCTGTTCAGTTATTGTCTAATATTTCTCACTTGAAAACAACGGACGATTTTAGAGAGCATCAAGAAATAAATTTTTACAAAAAAAAAAAATAAACAATTTTTCTAGCAGAGGGTATTGGTGTGGCTGTGGGATGTGCATATGGATGTGAATATTGTGCGGGTGTGATTGTGAGTATTCATTTCACTTATACGGAACCTGCACCCACACCCGAAAACGTGTCGGACATTCATTAAGAGTTTTTTAAGTTGAAAATAGGTATGCGAAGTCTTGGAAATTCTGAAGATAAACTGGAAAAACCGTTGAGTCATAATAATACAATACTTAAATACTATTTAGAATTCTTGACGATAATCTGATAGACCATAGTTAATACTCTAAAATATAAAAATAATATGGTGAATGTTCTTTTTCTTGTTCTATAGCATGATACGATGCTATTTGCATTCGACACACGTGCTCAGAGAGGAAAGGAGAAGAAATTATGTTATACTATTGTCTATGCATCATAGATATTGATAGAAAGAATCAACAATATTTTTACCCTTGCATTATACTTTTTTTCTCTCAGAAATAACACTGAATCAGAATATTTTTGGAATAATCACCTCTTTATTAAAGCAAGATGACAAGAAGCAAATTTACTATGGTAAAAAAAATAACACCACACCACACTCACAACCACATCGACGCTCAGACTCCACCTTCACATCCATTGATTTGATTTAAAGTTGAAAAATTTGATCGAACACAAACTTGACAATTTACATCATATCAGATTGACATTTGACGAAGTGGACGATTGTTGGTTATCTCTTTAAGTATCCATGCACACACCTCCTCAAATTTGAAATAATTTTCAGCCTTAATCTCATAGATTGTCAGTTGGGAAGTTATGAATATATATCTTTAGTAATAAAATACTCGCATCTAAACGATCCTAGTGTTTACCAAATAAAACTTAAATTGAAGACTGACATCCAAGACGATTCGAAGATTTTTCTAAGGAACCAGACTTTATAAAGTTTGAGGGGGATGCAATTGAAAAAAATATTAGATATAAATGAGTATAACACTGCAACAAAAAAAGTATTGTTAATTTCAAACGAAAACTACAGTTTTATTTCGAACTTGCAACATTGTAATGTTTGACGTTCGATCATTTTATTCATTAATGGTAAATTACAAAAAAATAAATATTACGGCAATGATTAAAAGAAAACTATTGCTAAGAAGACAACTACGTCCATGGTTCCCATTGCTATTAGTCGTGTTTGTTGTAATATTTGTAATGCTCGTGTTTGTCATAATAATCATATTTTCTCCATTGATTAATTGGAAGGTTACTGAAAGTGAATAAACTATGACATTTGAATTGAGATCGTCGAATATGAATTGAGTAGTTTCGAGCGGTGTTTCAATTCCTTGAGTCTGCGTTTTTGAATCAAGCTGGACAGTAATATTTCGTTTTGTGTAAGGTAGTTCCGAAGAAACACTAGCATTGATACTGATGGCTTTTTTTCCGTTATTGTTTACTATTTGCTTCCATGAATATTCACCGAGCGGTGGTACAGGACGTAGAGTGGTTTCGTCTATGAAATAGAAGACCAATATGAAACTATTACAAAGATCGATGTTAAGATGTGGACGATTGTGAAACAAACACTGTTGACCCAGAACTCAGTCTCAGTAATCAATATGTGTTTGTATCACAAATAACTAGATTAATAATTTCTTCCACTTCCTATGAAAAATCTATGTTTGTTCGACAGTAGTCAATCCGTTTAAAACATATGGAGATGTATCCTCGACACCTAACAGTTCATATCAAAAATTGTTACCAAAAAAACAAATTGATCTGTTTAGTCACTATCATGATATTATAGTTCGAAATGTAGACATCTGTTCGATGTAAATTTCTCCTTCAAATCAGATGAAAAAGATACGAGGTTATCTCAAACATGTGTACAAGACAAGTCGCCACAACTTAATACAGTCTGATGTGTATGAATTTTGTTTCTTTACTTCTGATGAAATTGTCTTGTATAAAATCTTACGCAACAAGCATTACATGCATGAAACAACTTCATATCTTTTAAAGTAATTTTTAAAATTAAAAAGTTCTAGAGGAGCTGGTAGTTTTATTTTGATGCAAATGATCAGTTTCTTAATTACACAAGAGGGTATACAGCAAATATCACGATGAAATGAAAAATCGAATTAAACATATTCATATATAAAATTGGAATAAAGAATAATTTAACATATATAATTGTTAGTTCTTTATAGAACAAAAACAAATAACGATCTCATCGGAAAAAGATAGTAACATTTCAATGGTTAAAATCATGATTAACAAAAAGTGATAAACCGATGTATTCTTAGAGAACTGAAAGTTTTCCATCGTCTTTTATGAATATTTTTCAAAATTTAATTTTTTTTTTGGAATTTTTCCGTTTCAGATTTCAACATTATTTGGAGAAGAATTGCGTCGATTTTTTAATGCAAAATCCAATTGAACATGTCATAGTTCTCGAGAAAATTTTCGAAAATGATGGATTTAAAAGTTTTTGTCGATCAGTGTTCATCGAAAAACTTATAATTCACATAGATCAAAAAAGTTTCTTTCATTATAGACAGAGTCAATATTTCCAGCTGTTTAAGAGAACTCTTACAATATAAGAATAATCATAATTATAATATTCTGCTTCAAATGCTATAAAAGTATTCGGGTGTCTAATGATCATTATTTGTCTTCTTTTGAAGACACTTATAAAGACCTAACAAAAGAATATATTATTACACTGACGTGAGCAATAATGTCTTCAGCACTAAGTGAACGAGAAATTTATTTAAGACGATAAATTCAAAATATCATCTCTTAAGAAATGATCAACATTGGTTGGATCTTAGTCGAGTCTTTTCAATAACGGTTAACTATTTCGTCGGTAGAATCAATTATTTTAAGTGTATTTAAAGAAAATTTGTGAATTTCATTTATATATTTTGATGATAGTATCACCAACTCAAACGGCTAATAAACTACTGAATAGATTCAATTTTATCCTTTTCATGAACTTTTCTGTCTTCTAGAACACCTAATAGATCTATCTTGCTCTATAAATGTAATGGTTCTTAAGGCCTCGATATTACCTACCATTAGCATACGTTCGTATTAGCCTGCATTCACTTCTCTTGATTCCACCAGGTGCATCATCATTAATAGTGGCATTTACTTCATACCATTTGCTTTGAAAACACACATAATAAACAATATTCGGACTGAGTCCAATGAGAATTATCGAACCAGTTGAATTGAGTTGATTCAAATCGTAAATTATGGTGCTACCCTCTGTGTACAAATTAGTGCTTGCACGAAGACTGACAGTAAACTTGCCAGATAGTTGAGCAAGATCAATGCCTTCAAGTGAAGACGATGGCCGCCGGACGAGTTGAATTGATGTGGAATTGATCGACGCGAGCGTATCAATCGTAGGTAACATGCTGGCATTGAATTGAAGAACAAGACTTTGAATAGAATGGCTAATAGCAAGAAGAAAGAGTAGGATGATGTATTTCATTGTTCGTCTAAAACACACATAAATAATATAAGAAGAATATAGTGTGAAATTCATTTTTCAATTGATATACTTTGTATCATAGAAACAATGTATGAGCGTCGAGCATGTGTTAAAGTAACTCGACAACATGCAATTCAAAGAAAAATTTATTGGGTGTAACTGTCGAAATGTGAATGTTGCTCAGAGGAGTTATACCAACTTCCACACTCTCGATCGATCAGTTGAATTGTTCTTCAGATGCTGAGTACTCAACCATCTCATTTTTAGTGCTTTTGAGAAGCATATCAGTAGAAATCATGTGACCAATGTTTTTTAATCTGTTTCGGCCCTAATTCATAAAAATCTTGTTTCTATAATATATCTTGAATTGAGGACGATCTGAAGACCTCGAATGAGCAGAGTTGATCTTTATTTATATGCGTTGACTATCATAAAAAAAGAAGTATTTTTCTCGAAGGATATGTATTTGATAAACGAAACCTATGAAGGGCATTTCTAGGAGTAAGATGCTTTGAAGCTCCAGCATTATGAGAAATTATTGCTAACATTCCTGTGAGATTCAATATTTTATTACAAATATATTCAAAGCTTATTAAAATCAATCTCACTCTTGAAAATAATACTAGATAGGGCTTACCTACAAAATCCAAATTTTTAAAGGATTCAGATAATAAAGAAAATATCGATTCGTGTTTATATGACGATGATTATACAAAGGAGAAAAAATACAGTGGCTTGTCGTCTCTTTATATGATTCTAATTATGTATAATGGGGCTAATAGAACGACCTTGTTTAAATATTTGCATTGGTTGAATACATGACGCATATATTATTCAAAGGTAATGTATGTTTTTTCTAATGTGCAACGTGTTTACATATGCGTTGAAAATATTTTTTCTTGCAATATGTGCATATGCCTATATCATCTAATTAGAAATCATCACATAACTGATTGTGTTCTGTTTGTTGTGGGATGTTCACCTTCTTTTTCTCTCTTATTTAGTACATATCGCAGTCTTCTATCAATGCATGGAAAAAAAACATTAAAAAAAATACTTTCAAATATAAATTATAAATGAAACAGGTCTGGTATACAACTGCGGTAATAATGGTAGTATAGTGAATAATATTTTGTTATCTTTCTTTTGATTCAATAAATCAAAATTGTCGTCATGAATATTCATTGCAAAGAAGCACTTTGAATATGGATATCATTCACCTTTTCACGCATATACACACTCGTGTCGACACTTACACATACATTGATATAGCCGCGTCCTTCATATATTTTGTTTTTATTAATACGATGTAGATAAATCATATCTTGAATGGTATTAATTGAGGATTTTTGTAAATCATAATTGAATAGTTTGACAATTAACGTTAAAATGAACGACTTGAAATGCTAGAGTCATTAACATATAAACATGACTATATTGTCTAAATATAATTGTTCATTCAAAACAATTTTCTAAAATAGAAATTTTTCAAGTGTTAGAAATTTTATTCAATCAAATCAATAGATATTCATTTTTTTCAATAAAACATTCTATTAGTACCATTTCATCAGATTAAAATTTTCTGATTTGATTCATACAATATTGTTTCTTTTAGACTAATTATTGATTTAATCGAAACTATTAAGATTTCAATATATATCATTTGCTATAAATATAGCTGACATCAGTTACATTAGATAAACATCAATTCTTATGTTTTCTTATCAATTATACGAATGGATTAAAGTTAGTTAATGAAGTTCATCGAAAAAACAACTATTCGATTTAAGACTAGTAAATAATAAAAATGATTACTGACTGAAGCTTGATTTTCTTAAGGGAAACAATTCAATAGACTATTGATAAATTTAGTAAAAACAAAATATTTATTCAAGTCAGTGAAAGAGTCGAGATGTATGTGTCAGGTGTGAGTTTAAGGAAGAAGAACCACATCAACCTACATCCTGCGTTTCATGCTATCAAGTTAAAACCTTTATATTACATACTAGGGTCGCTCATTCCTAAGGAGTGAAAACCCAATTGATAATATGTTTCCACAAGTTTTTATATATGTCAAGTTATTTAGACAAATCTTTCTTTTATTTTATGTGGTACGTATGGTTCGGAATGTAGGTCTCCTCTTCACATCTATTCACATTCACAGAAATTCTCAACAGTCTAGAAAAAAAATATTCATATTTTTCTATTTTCTTTGTTTGCTGTTTAATACCTTTAGGATCCGATTACTTCCATTAGACAGAGTTTGTCCAGTTGCACTTGCACAGTATGACTTGTCTGCAGTACTTCTCAATGAGCGATTGATCGCAAGGTTTTGTGCACTAATTTCCTTAGGCAAAGCAAAAAAGATGATATTTTTCTATTGCACTTTTTTCCTGTCGAATATTTTTCGACTGTATTGGTTTCATCGTTAAGAATTCGTAAAGTTACATCTGGCACGCTGTAACATATTTGTGAAACAAATCATTGGATGAATCTTGACAAAAAAAAAGTGGAATCCATTGCTGATTTTCCCTACTGGAAATACACACTTCTTTGTTCGAGACAAAGTCTTTCGACATTGTTGATTCTACTATACATGTTTTATAAAAAACAAAATTGATCAATGTCGTAGTTCTTCTATGATCTCGCAGAAACTTTACTAAGTTAGCAGTTATAGTTTGCGTCATCTAAACGCCTGAAAAAAAGAACAGTTTCAATGCGTATTTCAAATGTACTGTCATTATAACAACAGATTTTTTTTAAAACTAATTATATATTCTGAAAGCGCATTGAGTTCTCTGCCACTTTGTATATTTATGGTTAGTTTGCACTTATGTATTACGAAAATAAATTGAATGCAATGAATACATCTTCGTGTTCAGATTTTCACAAAGTCGATTTTGTCACTGTCGTCAAAATTAGTTTTTAAAATTTTTCTTTGCTATAGAAGTATCTTCTTCAAAAGATAATTATATATTCTGACAGAACTTTTCTTGCATTTACTTTCAACAATAAATTGATGCCAAACAACTGAAAAATATACAGGATGCTAGAAAATTTCATACTGTATCAGAATCTATAATAGATTTCAAAATTATATTTTGTTTTAGAAATAATAGTTTTAAAAAGACAAATACAAAGATAACCGAAAAATGAAGGTTTTCTGTACTTGTTAATTGAGGGTAGGTTGACCGTACTCAAATTATTTTTCAACGAATGGATGCAATACAGTAGATAAATATATGACATGATACCAAGGAGGAAAGAGTGAATTCCGTCTGTTCCGAATACGGCTGGAATCCAGAAGATACCGTAAGGATACATACGGTACGCAGAATACATTGGAGATACTGAGGATACAATTTGATACAATCGAGAAAATACAAAATATATAGAATCAATATAATGCGACTACGGTGGGCCAGTGTTGATGAAGAATTTTAATTGATTACAAAGAGTTTGTAATGTGTTTTATCATCGATTTCATCACTGAACAAATTGTTTCATGGGATATAATGAATTTAAGGTAAGAAACATAACAATTTTAATTATGCAGTGCTAAATGACTCTACTTGTTGAACGTTCGTTCAATCTGCAAAATATTGGCCGAGTCAATTGGTATATGAGTCAGTCCACATAAGTCACCACTGAGCATTCTCTCAATCGAAGTTATTTGACTTTATTCACTTTAAAATATGTTGTAGAGGAAACAGTTTTAAGAATTACGACACAAACCGTTCTCAAAAATATTGCTTCGTTGTCGAGGTATTTCAATGTTTTTTGAAAGTCCTGTAGCCAAAAAAGGTGTGTGGTGTGTGAGGGCGTGGGTATGGGTACTGGTGTAGGTGTGGAGAAGGAGTGGATTTGGTTGGGTGTAAGAGAAAAAAATTAAATCCACGCTCCACACTTACCCACACCGACACCTACACCCTAAATGTCAATGGCAGCGTACGTTTTTAACTTGTAAAACGCATCTCAAAGTCAATACTATATTGAATTGTCGACACCAGCAGATCAGGAACATTAAATATTCCCTGGACTTGTGTGGCAAGTCTATCGAATACGAGGTAATAAAAGAAAATTTGTTTTCATTCCCTTATAGTTTTTCTTATACTATTGAGAAACTAAGCATACTAGATAATTCTTTTGGAGAAGATTCACGATCTATCGACGAGAAACACAATTCGAACTATGGAGATAATCTCGACTCACTGAATTTTATAACCATTTAATGACACGTCGCGTTTTACCTCAAATTGATATATATATATGTTTTTTGACATAAAATTTAATTTGAATGTGTATTTTCCAAGATCATCAAACGAATTGCAGCTTGTTGTTAGACATTTTAATTCAATCGATACTATGTAGAAAATTTTATGATATTTTCATGTCAACATTGTGTTTTGTTTTTTGTTCATTTAGAAGTGTAATTTACTTAATATTAAAAGAAACAATATGGACTCATCGATCAAAAACGAATCTCGCATTGCATATTGTAATGGACGTGCTTGTCCTCTATGCCATAAGTGTTTGGATTGGTATTTTGAAGCTGAAAATCATAGAGATTGTGATTATGATAACCGTTCCTATGCTCATCATCTTGGTCCTCTTGTTAGTCCACTTTATCGATGGCGTCGTCGTGTTGATGCAACTTGTGGTTATCGATCATACCCTCATTACGTTCACTATGCTACTTATCATGGGTCTTGTCCTTACAATTGCCGTCCTTCTGCTCCTCATCATTCGCTACTAGCTATTCATGAACCTCCTATATGTCACTACAAACGCGAGAATTGAACACTAACAACTCAATTAAATAAAAATTTGCATTGTCGTACCTTTTTTTGTTTGTTTGTGCTGAATATTGAATATATGAAAATCTAATTAAAAATTTCAAAGAGATGCTATTTATTCTTGAAATTTAGTGTATTGAAGTGGATGAAAGTGGAACTAAAACATACCATCACTTACACATCCTGAAACCTTTTCCTCAAAATGATCAAAAAAAGAGTTTCCGATCATTGTTTTGTATAATTCACACTATGAATAGACAAAACAAATAAAGTTTTGACTACTGGATCCTTTTGCAGTAGGATTGATTAAAATAAATGGGTTATTGTATAGTTGTGAAAGATAGTGGGTGTACTCTTTATCCATCGACATCCACACCTACCCTAGCTGAACAGAAAAACGATAACGCTAACATTCACTCCTACACTCTCAAAAAAATAAGAAAAGAAAAATTTTTAAAATATTAACAAAGAATTTGTGTATGCACTAATGATCAGTTAGTTTGTTAATTGCAATTGGATTCTGTTATGAATATTTCAAACATCAAATAAAAAAAATTATGAAAAACAAACAAATAATAACAAAATAGTTGTTTAAGATGAATAGATAAGGTTAATGTGTTAATACAAACACTCAAAAATAATAAGAAGAAGAAAAAACAAAACATTAGCTTGATGAAATAATATTTTTGAATTGAAGCATAACTTTCGATGAATTGGCTTTAGCTGGTAATTGAACAAAAATTTCTCGTTTAGCTGATAAATTTTCTTGATTTAATTTTAATCCATTAACTTGTTCACGAATTTGACTTCCATTAATAGGTAATCGATAAAGAGTACCAACTAAAGGAAATATTTCATCAGATTTAAGTACATCTTTTCGATTTGATGGATCTTTATCATTTTTAATTGTTTCTTTAAAAAGATTAATTTCTTCTTCATAATTTTTCATCATTTGTTCAAGATTATTAATAATATCATTATTTTGTCCTCCAGAATTTTTTTTCATTTGTTCTTCTCGTATAAAATGTTTAAGATATTCTAAAATATCATCATTTAATGGAAGAATTGAATTTGCATGAAGAAATTTTGCAAGTTTTTTATAAACATTTTCGATTTGATCTTTTTCAAAACGTAAATCACGAAGTCTTTGATCAATATCATTTAATGAAGATGATTCATTAAGATGAATTAATTTTGTTTCATATTCATAAGTTATATGTTGATGTTCTTTCCATGAACAACCACATTTTTGACACATACCTACAATATTTAACATATATTCTTCGATAAGATTGAAAAATAAAACTATTCATTTATTCCCTATGAGATTAAAATGTTCAACATAATGGAGTTGCTGATACCTTGAAAGAGAAGATTCACCAACATATATTTCGTTCTAAGCCATTTGTTATGAATCTTAAAATGTAGTGAAAGAAGAGCAACGGACAACTATCTTAAACTAAATGACTTTCGATACTAATTCAGCAATAGACTTCAATGTGTGAGAAGGAAACACCAATATAAAAGTATCTGTCATAGTCATGATCGAGAAGAAGTATTACTTTCGGAAAAAATAGACCAAATTCTACATTTGTACTTCAACACTTCTTTTACATAGTATTTCAAAAAATAAAGAAAAGTTGCTTTCATGACTTATCTACTTAATCATCTACTTTTGTCTGATGAATGATTTATGCGATTTCAATGAATGATAACTAGAAGAAGGAAAAAAAACGATTTTTCAACTATTAATTTCTTTGATGAGATGAAATATTTTTTATTTACATGCATCGATGTGAATTCATTCTAAGTTACTTTCATTTTTTTGAAATACCGATAAATAGTCTCAAATTTTTCATATTGATTATCAAACACAATGCAATAATAAAAAAGTAACTAACGACTTTTATTATAAATCGATTAACGATTTAAAATTATAAAGATACATCAATAAAAGTATAAACAATTAATGTTAATGTAATATCTTTATTTATTAATAAACATTGCACGTTTATAAATTGTCATAGTTTTCAACTTTACTATCGCATTGCATGGGTGGAACATAACGAACGGTCGCATTTTACATTTCATCACCTAATGAGTTTTATCATGCTTTCAAAATAGACGAAATTCTGATCGAACAAGATCAGTTTTTTTACAAGGCAAGTTTCTCATTTTATTTATTGGAGTAGTGACTCATAGCATATTGACCGATATTAAATATGGCCGATTTTCAACCAATATACTACAAGTTGACAGCAAGCAGACAATCAACGAAGCACAGCTCAATTGAATAAGTATCCAAATTATGGTATGAGTAGGTGTTTATCAAAATGGTCTTATATCCTCAATTATTTTTAAACCTGGTAAAACATAATCACACGAGAATTGTACTGAAGTTGTTCTTAGACATGCACAATTTGAAGATAAATGGCTGTTGCTCAACGATGATTTCATCTATTGACAAGACAAAGTCATGTCACATATATATCAACAATCGTTGGCTGAAGATAAACATAAAACAGTTATCATCTCAATTTTCTGAATTATTACGTGTGAAATGAAATTAACAATAATATACAATGGAATTAAGTTAAAAACTATTATTTATTCATTTATAAAATAAGAAAAACAGTTTGTCATGCAACAATAAATGATCTATTTTCGCTGTCAGAATTTTTTTGTACTTTTAATAAAATCTATTAGATAATGAAAAGATACAAATTCGGTCATTCATTATGTCGCATCCCATTATCTTTCATTTCTCTTTACTTTTATTTACTGTTCTCAATTCATGATAGAAGAAAGTTGAATATCTTGTCGAATTTTATATAATAAAAATACGGTTTTGTTTTTGGAGAAACAAGCACAGTCTATGTTTGGTGAAATATCCAATGGATAAGAAACTGTACAAGTGTGTGATCAGTAATTAAATCTCATTATCAATCATTGCTTTCTTACAATTTAAATATATTCTCAATCAAGAAAATTTTGTTGTTCTCTCAAAATTTTATTCTTTTCTTTGATATTTCAAATAAAATCATATATTTATTCTAAAAAATAGGAGAAAGATTTCAATGTTTTCTTGGTAATGATGAAGATTTTGAGAGTATAGGTGTGATGATTATTTTTCATTAATATTCACACCTACATCCATACCCGATGAAGGAATATTGAAAAATTCGAAAAATTTTTCTTCAAGATAGACTAATTGACATGTTCATGTAGTTGAAGTTTCAGATCAAAATTCTAAAATATGATTTTGCTGAAAAACCAGAGTTCTAAAGGAAATTTCAGTAAAAACTTGTATATCTGAGGCAAATTGCAACATTGCCTCATATTCTCTTTGGATTTTTCCAGTCTACAAGTACTCTACTTATAGCGGTGTTCGGAGATCGCCAGGATTGTAGAGAGGATCAATGACTCAGAAAGCTGATTGGAGGATTTTCGCTAACATTGATCGGATTTTGATGAAGATTAGTTGAGCGATTGTTAAGCAAAAAGAAACAGACAAAACGCTGAAACTTCGTTAGAGAAAAATGGAAATTTCTTAAGATTGAGGGAGAGAGTGACCTTCTCCCCTATTCCGGGACACTGCGACTTATGATCAAAATATGAAGCTAAAAGACTTCAAACATTTCATTCATGAGAAATCGAATGATAATTATAATAAAAAAATAAGAAAATCTTGTTACCTGTACGATAATGCATAATTTCACATTCTCTCATTCTTGGATCTTTAATAGTTTCTTGTACAACACCTTTCAAATAACATTCTTCATGACATTTAGATATATATTCAATTTTTGTTTGATTATTAACATAAATAGATCGACAACATTTTTCATTAGTACATACAGTTCTTGGATGATCTAATTGATGAATTGATACTTGATTTTGTGGTATGCCTTGAGAAGCTATTCGAGGATTTTTAAGAACATTTTCTTTATGTTGTTGAGCAAGTTGAATATCTTGTTGAATAAGTCTTGTTGTTTCAGCTATTGGACGTGTAAGTTTTCTAATTAATTGTTCAGCTTCATTAAGTGAAAGTGTATTACTAACAGCATGAAGTGGACGTGTAACAATATGAGATATAAGATTAGAATATTCTTTAACAGTATGATCCCAACTTTTTTGATAACTTAATGTTTGTTCATTATTTAATTGAATATCATTTCGACGTAATGCTAAATATCTAAATGGTTCATTATCTAATAAAAAAGTATTTTCTTTTGTAAAAGGTACATCAACATCATATTGTTCTTTATGTTGTTTTAAAAGTTCTTTAAGATTTATTGATGTACTTCCGGGTTTAAAAAATGTTGAACGAGAATTTGTAAAAATAAATATAATATTATCACATGCACTTATATGTAAATGTCGAAGAAGTTCATTAATACAAAATCGAAAAAGTATTGATAAACGTTCTTCATTTGGTTTAAGTAAAATACAAATTGCATTTAAATGTTCATATTGAGAAATAAATGTTAAAATTTCATGAAAATTTTTAGTGTCTTGTTCAAGACCACGTGTATCTCCAATACCTGGTGCATCAATTATTCGTAAATTTCTATTACCAATTGGAAAAATAAAACTTTGACATTGTTTTGTACATGATTGACCAAAAACGGTAGTATTTTCTGATTCATTTATTTGTCCAATTTTAATATATTTTTCTTCAAAAGTATCATCATCAGTATAACAAAATAAAGATGGTATGACAGCTTGAATTTGATCATTAACTGCTTCATCTAATGTATCATTACAAAAATAATTTGCTAAACCATTTATAAATGTTGATTTTCCAACACCTGTTTGTCCTAATAATAAAACATTTATTTCAGTCGATGGATTTCCTTGTATTATCATTGGTTCATTTCTTCCTGCCATTATTTTACTAGATAAAAACAAGAGAATTTTTAGTAAATAAACAATTTTTTAGTAGTAACTTATATTTGAGATCTACGAGTAAAAAAAACAATGACGGCTAAAATCTCAATTTTGTTGTAAGACTTTTCTTCCGTTCTTTTGCTTATTCATACTCACACTTACATACATAAAAATGTGTCAAAATATCAACAATTCTATTAAAGTTTCGTTTTATTCTCGAAGATAATCTAATGATTGTAATTTTTCATAAATCATTTATTTTTTGACGAGAAGAATTAGTTAAGATTTCTATTATTGAAAATTTTATTTCTTTACCTATCCTCAATTTATTGTTTTGCTTTAGATGAGTATAAAGAATTGTGTTAATATATCGATGTGCTTCGCACCTGAGAAAAAAAAAACCCAACGCATAAAAACATGATTCATACAAAAGTAAGCGCAGAATATTCTCATTTCGTTCTATCAACAATCTTTGTCATGGGAAAGAACAAAAAAACAAAGATTTTTCTAACTTGGATATTTTTGTGACACAATACTTCAAATAAGTGAATTTAAATTACGATGATTTATTATCTGTCATTGATAAAATAATTAAAAATTCTTATTAATTAATAAATTAACTAAAAACATGAGGGTGTGGGTGAAGAGAAGATCCATACCCTATTCACTGTTCCTTATTTTAACAAATGTATTTGAGTACTTATTCGAATAGACGCCTAACTCCTATAATTCAGGTTACTGTCAAGTTTGAGGAAGCCTTGTTATTCATAATTGTTATATATTTATATGAGATAATTTTGATAACATTTTTCACATTCTTTCATGTAATTTTTGAAACATTTATGAATGAAAAAATATTCAATTAATTGCTGTTCCATTTAAATTAGAACAATTTGAATTTTAGTTTTTGAGTTTTATACTTAAAGAGATAACTCGAAAAAGGTTAATAATTATTGATAATATACTATTCAAAATTAAACGTACAGTTTTAGATTTTGATTAGTTCAATACACAATTATTATTATTCGAAAAGGCAAAGTTGGATAATGATTTCATAGAAATTCTAATTAATAAATGAATAATCAAAATAATGGATCTTTGTTGTTAGGCGTTTCGAAACGAGTATTCTAATAATTTTTTATCAATGCATAGACTTTATATTATTAATTTTCATTTTATTTAAGCAAGTTTTTCGCTGTTTATTTTACTTGTTAAGACTTAAAGTAGGAGTAGATTTGTATAGAGTTGATTATTTCAATTGAAAAAACTCGTTGTTTCACAATGTCATAAATTCTTTTCGAACAGCGTAAATTGATTATTAGATAAATTAATCGTCTAAACTATTAATTTAAACGAATTATAGTTGTAGATGTAGGTGAGTGTGTAAACGAAGGTATGACTGTAAGTAGAGTGTGTCTGTGTCTATATAAAAAGAACAACCCCATCCACACCCTAGTTCCTTGATCGATCGTTCCGATATGTTTCCACTTTAATCTACTTTTCTAGAGTAAAAAATAATTGATCTATGAACTAAAATCATATGATCCTTCTTGGTAAATATAAATGAAAAAGTTCACTCATCATAACGAATGCAGACAGCTTCAGTGTGCCATAAATTGTTCAATCATCAAACTAAACTCTAATATTTATATTCCTTCTGTACAGACGTATCTGATATTATCGGATAGTGCAGAAGAAATGAGCTATTTTTTATACGAAATTATTTTTACGTATAATTTTGATAATTTTTTCTGTCTTAAGCATGTCTAAACAGTATCTAAATACTTAAAAAGCATCAGAATATATGTAAATAAGGTTTCTGATTCTGTCAAATTCTTTCTTTCATCTGATGTCACATAGAATTCATCAAAGCCGAGTGTTACAATAGAAATGATAACTATTTTTAAAAGAACTGAATGATCCGGGCAAATTTTATCATTTCAGTCAACCTATTAAATCTAACAAAGTTATTGAACTTTTTAGAATTGAATATAGAAAGCATGTCACCTCTCAGCAAAATAAAATAAGTTCAAGTTCCAAACACACTGCTTTGGAAGAACTATAAAGATTTTCTACAATGCTGAGAAGTTTCAGTTCAAAAGTAATGATTTTAATGGAAATACGTAGAAAAAAAAACAATTCACTTTCAGTTGATCTTGAAGTAATTTATTATTAATTATCGGTAGAAAATAAAGTTTTTAAACTGCTACAAAGTAGAGAGTTACATTTTCATATGTTAGTACGCAAAAAAATAAATATGGAAAAATCTTGTAATTCGATTAAAAACTTGACGACGTTAGCGTTTCTTAATACTTTTCATGCAGCCTTTCATTTTCATATACGTATGTAATTCAATTATATATATTTAGACAGTGCTTTGATATCTTGTGAACTTTTCTTCAATGTTAATTATTGAATTGTTAAACAGATTATGCCAAAATTGTTGACTCTTATCAACATAACACCATGCTACTGTTCATTTCAGAAAGAAACCAACATACATTGCAAAATATAGTTTATACTTTCATCATTTTTCAAAGAATCATTACCAATAGAATCGATTTTATAGAACTTTTTTTTATTGAAATTGAACGATATGTTAAATTATTTCATCGTTAGGGTTTGAAGATCGAAATCATTTCAAATTACAACATAGTAATATTCTAGTAGAATTAACAAAAGCATTTTTTCTCTAATCAACTGATTACCAAACGAGAAGAATTATGGATATGATTCCGAATCGAAATTGATATGACTTTTGAATAGATTAAATTTTCTTTCGGTACGCATCGAAAATAAAAAAATCCTTTCAATCAATAAGTACTTATGGTATTTTTTTTTCGTTCATTCGGGATATTAATGGAAGTGATACATACTATATTCAACAAAAATTACTCAATCATGAATAAAACAATTTTTGTCCTATTCTTTACATTAGTTAAAATAAAAAAAAGACACAATAGAATACAGAACAATATGTCTTTCCAAATGATATCATTCATAATCACTCATGATCTGATATGAAGATCGAATCATCAACAAGATTTCGTTGCATATCTCAAGATTAATCTGAGATATTTATTCCAATTGGCATCCCATGGATGGTTCATTCATCAATTTCTTTTTTATCAAACAGACAAGATCACTGAATGAAACATTGAAATTCCAAGTAGCGCAATATCGGCGTTATAACCTTGTTAATCGAAAAGGAAAAAAATTTTGTCGAATTAGCGGATTTTTGAAAAAGTTCACGATGATCCTTTCTAAGAAAATTATATTATTTTCATTGTTTAATATATAGTTGCTCATGTTTGCCTACTCTTTCAAATTCTCAAACAATTAAGCGCATGTCTATACATGATGAGAGGAATCATCTCAGATCATCTTGAAATACCAGTCATCGATACGTTTTAATAATTCTTTTTAGAGAGAAAATCAATTTGAGAAGTATCTTCATCGATATATTTAGAAGAATTAGACAATCAACAATATTAATAAAAACTAGAAAGAGAAAAACATATCAACTGTCCTATGTATGATTGAGGAGATCAAGTAAATTTTGAAAAAGATATATACAAGTTGAATTTAAGTTGATCTATGCCGTTGATTTTATGTTGTTCTTCATCTCTTATTTGAAATTTTTTTTTCGAACAAATTTTAACTTATGTTTATGCTGTAAAGATGAGAAGTCAATTCATGTCGCTGTACTTTATTTTGAATCGAACAGTGTCACTCTTATGTTTTGGATTAGAATGATATGAAAATGAAGGTCTGCTTGTTGTTATTTTTGACAAAAATAACACGTTCTACCTGTGCCAAATGCATCATTCACATAAACTGCGCGAAATTTGCTTGTTGTACATATATATTTGCCTCTTTCATTTTGCGAAAAACACGATGCGCCTGCACAATGTATATTTGATTGATTATATCGTTTGCACAAAAATTTCGACAAGCAATTAACTAATGATGTATTTTGTTGACTGTCAACAAAGGTATTTTTTTCTCATCCGAGCGAATAACAATAGAGTTAATACTGAGATGAAACAAAACAAAATCAACATGTGTAATTGACGATGCTATAGCAAAAGCACATTTTTTAAAATCTGTGGAATGTAAGTGTGTGTATGTTGATCACGCTGGGGCTAATACCCGCTCAGACATCTACACTCACACCTACTCCCTATACCTATCTGATACTAATTTGTGATGGGAAGACATTTTCATGTAAATTGTTTCTGTTTTTTTTTTCTTGTCAACAGTATCAATATCTCAAATAGATTCTTGATAATTAAGAGAAAGATATATTTACCTGTAATGATTCACTACAAATTTTTTTCTTATTTCGTTCTTTCTTCTATTAGACATTAAATATTATCAAGCGAACGATAAACACAACTTCATACTTATCATTGAATAAAATAACTAATAAGTTCTTGTCATTTAGCTTTGAATATATTATATTTTATTCAGAATTTGTATCGGTGTGACTTCAACAGGTAAAAGTATAAAACGTTAAAAATTAGAAATCTTCATAAATCCTAAACGAAATACTCTTCCAAAGTTTGGATGTCTGGAATAAATTAGAAAACGCATGCATGCAACAAGTGAGTGACAATGAAGACGGAATCTCTGATTCAGTGGGAATAAAAATTTTCGACACTTTCTTTTTTTTTCAATTTTCGACCACAAAATGACTTTCACATTCTATGGACTATAAGAAAATGACAAAAAGTCGATATAAATATGTGAAGTGCGAGCATGTGAAAAATGAATAGTATCAACATCCACAGTTTTTTTGACCTAAAGTACAATGAGTTCTTTCATCAATAAAATTCTCAAAACATATCGTGTCAGCATTCGAAATTTTGAGTTGACCATCATAAAAGCTTCTTCATTTTTGTACGTTAAATATAATTTACAACATAGACATTTTGACATAAACTATTATACGATGAGATATTGGACAAGATGATTAAATTTTTGAGATTTTTTCACCTAATTGAAATAGTATTTATTGATTGACTGTTCACATCATGCTCATACATTTGTATAGATTATTGAAACATGGACACACTAGACATATCACCATCTGCACATCGTCAACATCGAGTTAGTGCTATTAATCGAAAATCATCTTCAATCAATGGTGGATGTCTTTTCAATGTAAGAAGGTACGCATCTGTAACAAGATTCATTTATAAGTCTTGGTTTATATATATATATATATTGATTCAGATGGAGTCGAAAAATATTCAAGACGAATGAGATATTTCTTCATCAACGTAGTCCGTAAGTAATCTAAATCTTTGATAAGTTTTATGTCCTTCTTTGATTGTACTCACACTTTTATATATGAGTAAATTGCAATTTTTTGGTATAGTTGGCACGAAAAAAATGAAATTAGGCGTAAACAATTTTTGTGCAATGCATTATGACTTACTTCAACGGAAATGTACCATAAAAAACGCTACTTTAATGAAAAATGTCTTTTTATATTGCATCATATTTTCTCAATATCTTCATAACAGAAAGAGTTACACAAAATCGAATTTTTAACTGGCTATACAACTCTAAGAAATGTAATTTCAATAAATATTTGAGCCGGAACAAATGATCCATTTACGAGTTATTTATATTGTAATTTTCGAAATGTTCTTCTACAAAGTGAGTGAATATGAGTTTTTTTTCACCGACAAAAGTTCATTAAGGCAAAATGATCTTTTTATCGATTGAGTGATAATCAAGTTCTTCATCTTTTGGATAGCTTTGTTTTCCTTTAACTTGTGTGCCTTAGAAAAAAATTGAAGTAGAATATCCTTCTATACAAAAATAACGAAGTGTTTGTCATAGAGTGTTGTGGACGAAAGATCATAGAAAGAAAAGAATACATAAGCGAGGAAGATATATATTTCGACAGAATATAGCATGCTCTACAAAATGAACTATTCATTATCTTATTTTTCTTTCTTTCGATATGCCAAAAATTTCGTATTTTTGGTGCATCTTACTATAAAATACGATTTTCTAAATAGTATACAACTCATAAATGATCGACAGTATGAGTTAGAGAGCTAAAGTTTGGTATGGCAGCGAGACACTCAGAGTCCTGTAACCTAAAAAATAAAAATTATTAGCCAAATATAGATAAAATCTCAATCGGACCAAAAAATTGCAATTCACTTATATACAAAATGTACTGTTTCTTTTTCTTCCATCTTGTATGTGATTTACGATTTTCTCTCCGACGATTGATTTACTAGTGATGCCATCGATATGCGAGATCTATCCCATCAGCAGATAATCGGAGTTGAAAGACGAAAAGTTCCTAGAAATATTTCACTTCAAAATCGTATTATCATTAATATAAGTGGAGTTCGTTTTGAAACATTCAAATCTACTCTGGAAGTCTACCCAAATACGTTGTTAGGCAATCCGAAACGACGCAAATATTACTATGATAATATTCTTGATGAATATTTCTTTGATCGTCATCGAGGATGTTTTGAAGCTATTCTCTATTATTATCAATCGAAGGGTCGATTACGTCGACCGAATTCGGTACCACTCGATACATTTCTTGAAGAAATTATATTTTTTGATTTGGGTCAAGATGCTCTTGCTCAAGTACGCAAAGATGAAAATTTGAAAGAGGTTGAAAAAGCTCAGTTACCTCGAAATCGTTGCCGCCGGTATATTTGGGCTACCATAGAATATCCCGAATTTTCATTTATCGCCAAATTGTTTAATATTCTTTCGTTAATTATTATTCTTACCTCCACGATTACCTTGGCACTCGAATCTTTGCCACAATATTCTCATTTATTAGAAGGCACATGTAAAAACGAATATAACGAGCATAAAATTGGAACGAACAATGACTCGATGAATTCTAGTAACGTTCAATCGAGCGAATCCATATGTCTTTCGTATTCGTCATTACCATTTCAACGAATTCAGATGATTTGTATTGGATTTTTTACTCTTGAACTGATTCTACGTCTATTCAGCGCACCATCATTATCTAAATATTTCAAGAGTTTTATGAATTGGATCGATATAATTGCTGTTATCCCATTCTATATCACCACTACTATACATCTTGTCAATCAATTTAGCGATCACAATATTAACATTTATAATAGTTTTGCATTATTGCGCATTCTTCGATGTGTTCGTATATTTAAATTTTATCGAGTTTTTAAAAATATCAAAACCGTACGTGTTCTTGCTGTGACAGTAAAAGAATCGATGCTTGATTTCATTATTTTGGCAGTCACATTGACGCTAATGGCCTTTCTTTTCGGTGCGGCTATCCACCTTATCGAGAGTACAAATGGTAATTCGGATTTCGACTCCATACCGAAAGCTACCTATTGGGGTATTGTGACAATCACTGGTGTTGGGTAAGAACGGCTGTTTTCACAGAAAATATAGTTCGATAACAAATGGAAAAACGAGAGAAGTAGAGAAAGATTGTATTGTTTTCTTTTGCATGTTTAGCTATGGTGATATGGTGCCAGTCACAGCTTTAGGACGTCTAACTGCTGTTATATGTGCATTGGCTGGTGTGGGTACTATTGGTATGCTTGTCTCAGTTCTGGTCGACCGGTATCATCGAGTATATAATCGTAAACTCTACATTAAACCTGAGCAAATTGACTTCAACGAGTTCTCTGATGAAGAAAATGAGGATCTAGAAATGGGACATGGAAATATCCATGGTGATTCTCTCATTGTTAATATCGACGACAGAGAAGAGTAAGAAAAACTCCATTTGATCAATCAAAACAAAGATATTGTTCATAGACATGATATCGACACAAGTCTGCCGATTCTACCATCATTGCTTCTATTGCCAGATGCAATAGATCAGAGTCAACCTCGACGTCATTCCATGGGTCACTATAAGAATAAGAACAATGAGGTATCACAGACAGTGTCCGACGAAATTAATTCAATTGTGCCAAAACAAAGATTTAATAGTCTTACTACCTCGGTGTGTACGTATTCGATCTTTCTTACATTCACTTAATGTCATCGTGTATTTAGGAAACTGTCAATGTGAACAAGAATAATACCGATGTGTTGACAACGATTACTATCAATGCTGATATTTAACGAAAGAACATTACTCTGATGCCTAGTATTCCGTTTTTGCTACGAATCATTGTGAATATCTAAGATTATTGTATGTTCAATATAGAATTACGAGAGAAATCGTTGTATCGTTTACAACTATGCAGTCTCATGATGAAATGAACAATTGCTTTCTTGCTTGTAATATATTGCTATCTTATTACATTCCTAGTAGAATATATAGTGAGGGAGTGTGGTGTGGTTGTGAGTGTGTGTCAGAAAGAAAGGAAGACTCACATCTACAATGATCTCTTACCAGATCAAGAAATTCGATTAAGATGTCTATATTCTGAAAGTTTCCTATTTCGTTTATATAATACATCATTCGAACAATTCAGTAAAAGGGCTATCTATCATTTTTCGTGATCATAAATGCAGTGAAATCATATGTTATACTTCGATAAAATTTGAATAGAATTTCAGCATGTTCGTCGAACGATTGACTTTGTTCCCAAAAGTCATCATCACTCTTATAATTTCAACTTCTGTATGCAAACAGCATCAATAGTGGTCTATTATTTAACTATTACTATTCCAATCTCAATCGTCAAACGGGTTCTAGTGAGTATGAAAAGAAAATCTTTTCGATTCTACTTTTATCATTTTGGATTTTAGCGAATAATTTCTTTCTTGATTTGATTTTCGATGCTGTAATTTCGAAAGAAAATTTTGCGGAAGTATTTCTCATTGTGTTGTATACGTCGATCGTAAGTGTGTTTCTGAATAACAGCCCATTCAGTTTAAGAGCATACTATCTTGTTTCGATACCCGAATGATGAAATTTATACAGTTGTATGTACCTTGCTATCAATAGATATTTCCAAGATACATTGCTATTGAAACTGTCAGTCAACGATTCACTTGACTAAGGGTCTCAAGCCAATAACAAACATAATAATTTCATTTGCAGGCTCATAAGATCATAAATATCAATGTGATATACATTCAATTCTTGTTTAATATTAAACACGCTCTTTCTAATATTTCATACAAGACTGGAATCAAATGGTCAACTTATCACTGAATAACACAGACATATTGCAATTTATAGAGAATTGAATATTTTACAACAATAGAAATGCAATTATTTCACTATTTTAATAGGAATCATTGATTAGCAGTCTTAGTCCCTTCGCACCCGAAATATTGATCACTTCTACATGAAAGATCGAACTTCTGAGACATACTCTTCATGTCATACGAAGTTCACTCAACTTTACCAGCGAGATTTTAGACTATTTTTCTTAATCAATTTACATCAACAAAAATTGATGTAGGTGGGTATGGGTTTGTAAGATGTTCAAGACAATAGCCACATCCACACTCCATCATAGACGCATGTCAAATTATGAATCAGTTAAAAAAAGTATCATATACCATTAAGAATATGTGCAATCTGCTAGATTGACTTCTACTGTCATAATTAGATTAGAATTGAAAATTTCACACTACCACATAAAATAGAGTAGATGAGATAAGTTAATATCATTAGAAAATATATTGAGATGTGTAATAGATATTTTCTTTGTGAAAAAGCTAAGATATAGTCTATTTGAAAGATAAGAATGATATACTTTAAAATTTCACCTAATTGATGACAGCATGATCTTAGTATATTCGTATTAGTTATACAACGTATTTTCGGTTTTGAGAGAAGACCTTTCTTAAAATTTACTTTTATTGTAAAACTTGTTTGAAATATGCCATTTGTAATATAGCGATATGAAAACATTCATAATCAATTTCATCAAGTTCAAATAAAAATGCAATCATTCATTTTTTCTAATACAATGGTTAATAGTGATACGTTCGATTGCAGAATAGTTCCAAAGATTATAGCGATGCATTCATAATAATATTGCTTGCACTTTTTTAAATACTAAACATATGTATCATATATATTTGATTGAATAAAGCGAACTTTCTTTCAAGTTTCCTAAACTAGATTAAAGAAGTCATTGATCTTTCTGTTTTATTATAGATTCACTTAATTGATTTTGTTTTTGAGCAACAAAAATCGCTTTTCGCAGTTATGATGTTTGCATTTTCTTATGTGTAAAAACATCTTATCAACATAGAATCATCTGACCCAATACATTCCTTTTATTCTTAATCGAGTTACAGAACATCTGTTCACACGTATACGCTTCAAATTCCTCAACAATAAAAAGAAGCTTGTTGATTTTCAAGCAAGTGATGATATACATACAATTACTGAATCGTCATGCATACTTGATATTCACCGTCCTATATTGTTACAAAATATTTCATTTCGGATAATGCAAAGATAAAAATGACTGTTTTAAATAGTGTGAATTCTTATGTGTATGTGTATATTTATATAATACTGAACAAAAAATGACAAGAGCAAAATATTTTTCCCACTATGTCACATATCTATTTCAAATCCAAATAGTCATTTGAACATTCTATGACTATCGGATACATTTTAGATCATATTTCATCGATATAAAATGATAGAAAAGATTCTAAAACCGAAAAAACGATAGTTTTCAAATTCAAGAAGGATTGTGAAAGTCAATTTTTAATAGTACCATCTTAAAGAAAAACAAGTTGTGAGTAAAATGAAAACCTGTCGCATTTTCTACATTTTTCTCTCTTAGCCCATTTGAGAAAATGTACCGGGTTAGAAATAATATTATTCCAGGTAGGTACCTAGTGGCGGCGCCACAGGTGGGCGGAGGTGGGCTGAGCCCACCCTAAAATTCCTTCAGCCCACCCTCAATATTTGTAAGTTGCAGCAAAAGATGGCTTCCAGGGTGGGCTCAATTACAGTGAGCCCACCCACATTTGAGCTAGAGGGGGCTAAGCCCACCCTAGTAAAAACTCCTGGCGCCGCCGCTATAGGTACCGCTATAATTTCAAATAGAATACATAATGAATTTTATATTAAATGAAAGCTCGTTAAAAATGAAGTTTATTGGTACTAAATAGTGAAGATTATGAAAACTTTTTAATAGTGAACTTAAGAAATTTTCAGAAATTTTATACTTTTGTTTTGAGATGAAAAATTAACGTGCCAGTAATTGAAAAACGGAGTCAAATTTTTTCTTGGATATTTTTACATGGTTCGATAGAGCTCGTTGAGTTCTACAAAACTATATATATTAAAAAAATTTTCAAGCGTTTCTTCCGATAAAAAATTCAAAAGTCTACTTGGAAAATCTTTAAAAATATTATAAAAATTCATATTTTTTATATGAAAGAAAAACACTCGATTTTTCAATAAAATTAACTTTTTCTTATTATTTTTACTACTCCAGGGGTTTTGAACTATACTTATTTTGTGCAGTTTTCTACGCTGCATTAAATGAGCATATTTCAAAACATCTAACGCAGTAAAAATAATAAAAAAAAAAAAGCTAATTTTATTGAAAAATCGAATGTTTTTCTTTCATATAAAAATAATGAGTTTTTCTAACTTCTTTTGTAAGATTTTCCAAGTAGTTTTTTTAAATTTTTTAATATATACAGTTTTACAGAGCTCGATAAGCTCTATCGAACTATGTAAAAATATCCAAGAAAAAATTTGACTTCATTTTTGAATTGCTAACACCTTAATTTTTTACCCCAAAACAAAAGTATAAAATTTCTGAAAATTTCTTAAGTTTGATACTAAAAAAATTTTCATAATCTTCACTATTTAGTACTAATAAACTTCATTTTTGACGAGCTTTGATTTGATATAAAATTCATTTTATCTTCTATTTGAAATAATAGCGGTATCTCCCTGAAATAATATTATTTTCTATCCTGTAGATAGTATTTAGAACATTTGTTAGTTTTCAGAATTGGTTTTATGGTCTTCTTATGGCTGAACGGACAGCTGAAAAACGACGGATTGAAGGACCAGTAACTAAAGCTTAGTTTAAATATCAATATACTTGATTAACATTTTATGCCTAGTTGTTATTCATTAGTGAAAATGTTAATGCTTTCTTTGTATTCAATTTATATAAAATAGATGCTTTACCATTAATCTTCTACTAAACACGCTCGTCTTAATCGAGAATTGAAGACTGATAATAAGTTCAACGTTGATTATTCTTAACTAAGTATATTGAAGCGATATTAGATAATCTTGTAATATTAACAAAGAAATTATAAATCTTAGATTCACTCAGAAGTTTGATAATAAAAAACAAAAATTTATTGAATGAATTATTTTTCAATTATAGAAAATTTCAGTTTCAAAAACTAATTATATATATATTTGTTTACACATAAAAAAATGATCCTTATGTTTTTAGTATGTTTAGAAATATATGTATTATTACGAATGTCTCATGGTTGTCATAATTGAAGTGGAATATCGTCGTTTTTCTTTTTGATTAGAGCAAGATTTTGATTCTTTTCTCGTGATTTAGTACAGAAAATTCTATAATATTTAACCATTTCAGTGCAAAGTTGTCAGATTTTCTAATATTTCATAAGTTCAATTAAATATTTCTAAATATGTCACGAAATGTTAGAGATTAGTATATTTCAAGAATATAATCGAGTTTGTCTTCGAATTATTTTCCCGTCAAATTTAGCAATATTCTTCAGTATTTTTGTTGATAACACTGATCATTCTGACAGGAATTGTTTTTCAATAATATTTTTCTGCAAGTAAAACATGATATCAACCGAATATAGATTGTTGAACGGACTATGGTTTTGCAGGTATTACTTCTTTTAAAAATGAATTTAGAATCGGTCACGTTTTTATTATGAAAAACAAAAATCTCTTGATTCCAAATTTGAAGAAAGAAGCAGCTAGCTAATTTAAATAATAACAGCGTTTTATATATCTGCCGAAGCCTAACAGAAATTTTCGTTTACTTTCATAAGAGAAGTGAGCAAGACAAAAAAAAAATGCTTTTTTTATCTCCTATCAATCATAAAACGTTTGGATGAGTGAGTTCAGGCAACGACAAAAGAAAATTATAGTGCTGTATGTAAAATAGTACTTGATGATTTCGTTCCTATAGTGTACGGGTCATTGTCATCGGTTGATATCAACTTTTTTTTTTACTTGAATATCAATTGATTTATGATTTATTTTTCATGTACTAAACTAAAATCAATCATTTAAAACAAACCGTCATAAGTAATAATAATATAGCTAAAATAATTTAAAATACTAATAATAAGTAATACCAATTCAATAACACTATGGACGAGAGTTATTCAGAAATACACATCCTCATTTTCACTCTTTAATTATTATAGTCTTATTCATGTTATATTATCAAATAATGTATTGTGCAAGAGCAATACAAAGAAATAAGAAATTCATAGTAGAAAAAAAAATTCCATAAAAACGAAAAGAAAATAAAACATGCAGACAGGTCGTATCTTGAAAAATAAAACATAATGAAACATGAGGTTGAAAAATAGTTCTTCCAATTGTTTCATTGAATTATGAATAAAATGATCGACAGCATGAATATTTTGATCAATAATATTTATCAATAATTTGCTCAATCACAAAAGGGAATTTCATCATCGCTTGATCCATCAGTATCGGAATCTTCAAATTGTACTGGATTCGTAATACGAATTGGTACTTTATTGATAGAAGTTTCTTTATAAGAATCTACTTTTTTTGTATTCGTTAAATGTAAATTTTGAGAATTGCTTTGTTGATAATATGAATATTTTGTTATACTAGGTAGTGATGAACTTGGCTTAAGTTTCGCATCGTGTATCTTATCACTAAATGTAACATTTTTAACAGATTTAAGAGTATTTGATGTTGAAAGTAGACCAGCATTGTCATCAGTCACCGCTTTAGAATCATTACTGTTTTCTTGATTATTTTTTTTATGGTACATTTCAAGACATGATGCCCTACGTTCAGATTGTTTATGCCCACTCCATATCTGTTTAAGTAAACTTTCATACGGACGCCCTGTTGAGATTTTTAATATTCCCTTTAACAAAAAAAAGAAACAGAAATACAATTTATCTTATTTAAATTTAACATACTTTAGGTTTAAATTCCGCATTTGATGTTGATATTACACTAGCTGCATTTGACGTTGATGCTACATTACCTGCAACTGATGTTGATGTTACATTGCCTGCATTTGATGTTGATGTTACATTAACTGCATTTGATGTTGATGCTACATTATCTACATTTGATGTTGATGTTATATTAACTGTATTTTCTAATTCAGGTTGAACAACAATTGATAGAACTGAGTTCACTTTTGATATGGTATTTGTATTGTTTTCGTTTTCATTTTCATTTTCATCAAACAAATTGTCATCCATATTATTCGATTTTTGTTTTTCGTTGTCTCTTAATTTTGAGTTGTGTGCTGTGTTAAAACGTTCCTTTATAACAGCTAGAAAACATTGATGATGATTATTATCAATTTTTAACTTGACAATGTTGATGCACGAAATCGTGTCAAATTATTGTAACCTTTAGATGTGAGGGTACACTAATAAGACCTTTGATATACATAAAAAATGTCAAATTAGAATGGAAAAATAATATATGACATAAAAAAAATATATATATATTTATATATATGTATGTATTTTGTTTTTGTCAATAATTATTAATGAAAACTAAAAAAATACATTTATTCTGTCAGTTTATCTTGAAGAAAAAAAAGAACAGATAAAAAATATATTTCTTCTTCTATGCAATACAAAAAATTAAAAATAGAAACTATGTAAATAGGTGAAGCAAAAATATGAGTAATAATTAACTCATTTAGGTTATATCTGATTGATATTAATCTTATCATGAAAAATATCTAGGAATAATTATTAAGTTATTAAATGAAGAAAAAAAAGTAATATACAGAAAGAATGATTCATAAAAAAAATCATAACTAACTCGATCCGTTTTTTTTATGACCTGCACCTAATTGAAAAATAGAGTAAATCTCGGTCAGCAGATATCGAAAGGTTTGCGTACACTGAGAGAACATAATTTTTGTTCAACAAGTTATAAATTGTAATCTTCCTGTCTTTTTCGTAAGTAATTTCAAGTAAATGAGGATAAATTATTGTTGATTTTTCTGTTATAAGAATATCTATCAGATGATAAAATTTGACTTTATTAATTATAAACGAATGATTCAAATAACAAATTATTAAATTTCAGATAATAGATCATTTTTGTTTGTATGAATTAAAATGTTCTATTAATGATTATTTTTGTCTAAAGATGAAGAATTTATTACATACCTATAGCCCGCTATCAAGACTGTATTGACGAAGAAAAAGAAATATACAATATTTTATTTTTCGTGTCAATAACAGAAAAACAGAAAGTCATACATTTATGATAGAAATAATGTGGCCTTGAATTGGGAAGATAAAAACTATCCTATTAGTTATTACACATTGAATTTGATTCATTTTTTTAAATACGCTTCAGTAACTTATTAATATATTATATACAGCAAGAAAATTTGAGATGCGCTGTATTTTATGATGCAGTTCTTATGCTCAATAAAGTTTACAGTACAACAAATATACTAATAATAACAAGTTATACTATAATCCCGTATACTATAGACTTGTATTGAAATGGTCATCAAAGAAATTTATATATTAATCATTAAGATCGATTCATAATATGTATAAACTTCATATGAAAGGTCTTGTGATAATGATAAAAAGACGAAAAATAATGAGGTAAGTATTAATTCTAATCAACATACTCATCGATGTGAAACTCAATATGTCGTATTTTATTTTTTATTGCGATGTAAAACACATTTAGGATTATGCAGTGCATCTAAATGTTGAAGATAAACAAATAAGAATGAAAATTTACTAACGAGATAAGACCTCGAATTGATCAATCACTTTTGAGTGGAGACTATGTGCATGCTTTTTTTAGACTCAAATGAACTATGAATATCTTGAAAAGAGTGTGTGTTCCTAGTTCATGTGGTTGCCGAAAGAATGCTGCGGTCTATCCTCATCAGAAACACCGAAAACACTCATTTTCAAATTTCGACTAAAAACTTTGCATCGAGAAACAGATTTTAACAAGAATTGCTGTATTTTGAATATTTCAAATCTTGTTGCTGTATTCTTATTCTAAGATACAACTATAGTAATAGCGTATCTGTTACATCATTTATATATACCGACAGATTTGATGTTCTTATTTCAAGATAGCAGAAAATTAAAAGACTTGAAATTTTCACAATAAATTATTCTCATTAAGGTCTATTTCTATGCAAAGTTTCACATTGGCGTTTGAGAATCAATTTTTCTGGTGTTCTTAAGGAGGACCATCAAGGCAGGTATGTATTGAAAACGCCTAAAGAAAAAATGTCGAAGAAAAATAGTCGAAAAAAAACGACGAACGAAAGAGATCAAATAAAAAAAACTGTCAAATTAATGAAAAATGATGTTAGATAAAAAATATAAAATATTTACTTTATTTGATTGAAGAAAAAGGAAAAATTCGTTTATTGATAATGAAAAATAACGATAAAAAGAATGAATCACTTGATAGGTTCAGACATGTGTGATTAATACAAAGTTTATGTGAAGAGTGATCAGAATAAGCAGTCATGACCGGTTTCGAGCTTGCTTATGGGTTTCATAAGTTGGCTTTATTTAAATTTATCATCACAATTTTCGTACTGTATCTTCTCTAGAACCCGTCGGATCCATGATTTTTTGAACCCGGACCGACCGGTTAAGCTGTTTCTGGACTTGGACCCGAAGTCGGTCCATCAACATTTTTGGATCCGAATCCAATTGATTAATCCCTTGTGAATTTGGGCACGAATCACACGTTTTGAAACTCTTCATGGGAAAATGACTAACTAGTCTTATTCGATGAAGATAGACAATTTAATTTTTCCATCAACAGCAAAAAAAATCAAGAAAAATGATGAATTTGATTCTTCGTCTCATGATATTGAAACTATAGACAGTAGTAAAGAACCAGATCATACTTTGGTTGAATTGTAGGCTCATAATAGTAATTGGATTTCGATACTGTAGTCATGAAGAGTTTTGTTGTTTTCTGCTACTTTTTTATAAATAAATTTACGATTTTCTGAAGAAAATAAACAGAAATTAAAGAAAATCAAAAACAAGAATTATTGTATATAGTGAATATTTTTTTCTGATCAATAGAAATTTACAGACACAGAGTGTACCTGAATGGTATAGAAAAGGCCCAAAGAAAAAACGTCGCAAAAAAAACCTCGAAAAAAAAAAGGTCGAACGATAAAAATACCGAAAAAAAAACATCGAAACTAAAAAGATCGGAGAAAAATGTCGAATGATGAAAACATCGCATGATTGTTACGTCGAAAAAAGTAAATGTCGAAAATTTGAACATAAAATATATGTGTGTGGGGTGCAAATATGAGTCGCGTAGACTAACGGTTAAGTAACAAGTTATAGAGTAAAGTAGGGTTAGCCTTGAGAGAGAAAAAGTAGATTCGAGATCTAGGTGACTGTCCATGGAGTCAGATGAAACTACTTGACTTCATTTTGATCACCAAGATTCATTAGAATCTATTAAAGTCTATGGATCCAGGATTGGTATTTTTCAGTCTTGGTTAGACCGGTCAGACGTGGAAAGTACAGAGTAAGAGCGTAAAACTTTTAGGATAGAAAGAGGATGAGGCACGGCAAAGCCATATACTGCAGGATCCTAGTATGAATAAAAGTGTGACTTTTCTCTTGATTCACACTCACAATTTTTTCGACATTTTTACACATTCGGTATTTTTTCTTTCGATATTTTCATCGTTCGATATTTTTTTTTCTACCTTTTCTATTTCGACTTTTTTTTTCGATGTTTTTTGTTTTGACATTTTTTGTTTCGGCCTTTTCTATGCATACCGTGTACCTGAACTAGATTAACTTGAAATTTTCAGATCCGGACGAGTCCGGGTCGGACCCGACGGGCTCTAATCTCCTCTATTCTAAAGGTTGAATGCAGTTTTCATTGTCATTTTATAATAATGAATTTGAATAAAGCCATCTGATGAGACCCTTAAGCAAGGTGGGAACCGATCATGGCTGCTTATTCTGAAAGAATAATCAATATTGGTCAATAGCGACATCTCAGAAGTTTCGACATATTACATGATCGACGTTTGTTTTTTTCGATTTTTTTTCGTTCGACGTTTATTTTTCGACGGTTTTTCCTTCGCCATTTTTTCTTTCGACGTTTTCATAGTAAATCCCAAGACATTCATTTAAAAAGTGTTGCATTTCCGCAGCGATATATTATAAAAAAATAAAAAACGCAATTGTTTCTTTTTCTAGTACATTTTTTTTATGCTTTGAATTTCATTTGTTGTATAAGATGAATGTACCATAAGATGCAATGTATTTCGTATACTTTCTCGTCATACATAATATGTTAATAAATTAACGAAGTCCAATAATAAAAGACAGATGAAAAACAGAGATTAGTTTCAACAATTGAACAACCCATAACAAACAACATTGATGAATCATAAATGGAATAAACTCATAAATTCTTTTATAACATATTACTAATTATCATAATGATAATGATATAAATATTAAATGGAATGCAAAAACAAAAAACAAGTGTAGACTAAGAAGAGTTTTGTTTGATCTAAGTAAAGTGATGAGAAAAAGTTTATCAAACATCTGGTTTAAATCCAGATAGTGAATTTATTAGTAGTCAATGAAGTTTTCTGTCTAGTGCAGTTCATAAGAAGACCACATAGATGAACTATGATAGTAAAGCTTCTAAAAGATTCAACACGCTAGTTTTCAGATTTCAGAAGACTTGGTCGAAACTAGTTCTTTTTCAATGCCATTTTAAAGAACACAAAATTCTCAACAAAATCTACAACTTTCTATGAAAAACTTACAAGTATCACAAAAAATATTAAAAGAACGTAATTTATGAAAAATTTGACTAAGAAACGTCTTTTTTCTGTTTTTGTGATGTTTTTAAGTTTTTAACCCTTTCGTTATCATAGTATAAAAAAAGCTACACCTGTTTTTAATTATTTTTTTATGGGATAATTCATAGAAATTAATATACAATCTCTTGAAAGCAAATCAAAAAGAGTATTATAGGAAATTTTCGGAGTATCTGTGTCACAAGCACTGCATAAAATGCAATTTTTTGTGGTATTTCTGTGCAACTTTTTGTGGTATTTCTATGCAATTTTTTGTGGTATTTCATAAAATGCAATTTTTGTGGTATTTCTTTTTGTGTAAAACAACATAAAAATTGTTTTTTGTTATTTCATGAAAGCATTCTATTAGTTTTACAACTAATAAATGTCAGCGGTTAAAATTTTCGTTCAAGTAGAATAAGGTTCAATATAACTTACATTCCATAAATCACATGCGAGAACACATGAGTTACTTTTTACATATGTCCCTATTAGTGGTGAACTGAGGGTTTCGGAAAAGGCGGGGTCGATCGCTTCATCGTCTACCTCTCAATTCATCGCTGGTTCCTATCTCTAAAAACGGCTGATATAATAATTTACTGAGTTTCAATGCAGGAAAAAAAATTATGTAACGAAAGGGTTAAAGGAAGGTCTTAGAAAATACAGCGAGCCCTCATTTTGTGCTCTTTATAATGGCTTGTCTCGGTTTTAGCTAGAGGCTTAACGTTATAGGAAAATATAAAAAATACGTTGTTATTAACCTTTTTTTTCTATCATCTTACAAAGTTGCTAATGCTAGATCGAAAAAATATGGATTAACCATTTTCTCTTGCATCATTCGTAGAAAGTCGAAAGCATCAGAAACGATCTGTTATACATATTTCTAATCTTGCTTTGCTCTCATTATTTTTTAGAACTGTTCATTATATTTTATTTTTAATATATTTTTTAATTACATTCTTACTCGTTTCACATAATTTTAATCATGATGATTTTGAAATTTTGTTTGAGTTAAATTTCATATTTAATCTTCTGCTATATTCAAAAATAAACATCTGTATGACTTTAGCTAATCATGAAAATAAATTTGAATCGTTTTCGAAATAAAAATCTTTTAATTTAATTTCATATGATTAAATAGATGTTTATTTGTATCTTTAAAAACAAAACAAGAGAGAATTCGATTACATATATAACCAAAATAAAGGATTCATTAATCCTGATAAACATAAATATAAAATATTTAAAACAAGTTAAAAAAAACAAAACATTTAAACAACTTCTAATACAAAAATATAATTCGAAAGAAAATAATAAATTCGTTCCATATCATCTTCACATAAATATGGTACGATCATTATTAGGATTTAAATGTTGACGAATTTTTTTAAAATAAAATCAAATGTTTTTCGCAAAGATCAAGAACATTTCAACATATTATTACATCAAATTTTAAATCTCCCCATTGATCTATATCAAGTACTGTATAACCATAATTTGATAGACGTCATTGTATTATTGATAATATATTTGTAGCATATACTTTTTTGGATAGGCCAGCCATTCATTCTGTTATAGAACCATCACCAGCACCAATATGAAGAAGTGCTATCAATGGATATTGTTCATTATAATCTATATCAAGTAATGTTTTAAACTGTGCAATTGAATAAACAAACATAACACCACGACCAATTAAACCATTGGCTAAAATTGAATTTAAAAAAAAAAAAGGTAATATAAATACGTTAAAATTGAAGTTAGAAGATTTGTCTTTTATATGTGATATCTTTCTATTTCAAACGTATATTCGTCTTACTGTACAGGAATATTATAAAATTTTTCTTGACTTTGTTCAATAAATTTCATTGTTTCTTCATCGTCATGAAATTCTTGAAAAACTTCTTGATATTCATCACGTAATAGATCATTACGTGTTAAACGATAACATGTACGTTGATTGATATCTTCTAACCGTTGATCATTTTCTACTTGCGATAATAATACAACTTTTGTCCAAACCGAACAAACAGATAAATATGAAGATTGTTAACAATAAGAATAACATTCATTATTGTTTGTCATCCAGAAAAAAAATAAACCATAGAAAGAATATTATAATAAAAATAGAAGTTCAATTATATGATGATAAGGATAAATTTAAAAGTGAATTAGTATTTCTATTTCTTGCTGACATCTGTTTTTTGTCAGTCAAGCTTTAACTAGTTCATCTATGTTTGATATTCTTGATCAAATAATGAAACACATAGATGTGGAGTTTCTCTTCAATGAGATCCATATCCACACTCCCATTTTTGGCAGATTTCGTTTCTTATTATGTGTGGTCCTTCGTGAACCGATTTATTTTCTATATGCACTCTAATCAAATCTTTAAAAGTTAACTATCAAGTTTTATTGTTTCACAGAAAACTAATAAATTTGTCAATTTTATAATCAACAGAAAATTCAAAATGATTTTATAAATTTTCGCAAATGAGAAGTAATCAATTACACACAAGTAGCACAAAGGTATCTCGGACGTTCTATTTTGCGCCCACAGTCTTCGTGATATATCAATTGTGAATTGAAAGATTTAAGAGACAAAACTAGGCTATGAATGTGAATGGTGTTCATTCTATTTTACTTGAATAAAAATTGTTCTGAAATCAGATTTTGAATTCAAATCTATAATCTTTTATTGTAAACATATAATTAAGGATATTAGTTTAAATAGTATTATTTGTTAATTCAATAAATGAAATAGAATGACTTGGTAAATCGAATGGAGCTAATTTTAATTGATTATTTTCAATTTTATATTCAATTGGTTCATGCAATAATTTTATTTCTTCACTATGTTTTAAAAATGCTCTAATTAATTTGCATTTAATTCATCTGGTTTTCCAATCTTAATCCATTCGGTATATGTATTACTATGATTTGAATCAATTCTATAATGTTTTAATAGAACATTTTGTAATGGAATATTTATAAAAGTAATATTGATCGATTGAATATCTTCTGATGTCCAATCATCAACATGATAAAATAATAGTAATTGAAAACTTTTATTTTCATCATCACATGTTGCCATACCAAATATTGGTAATTGTATTTGATTCATTTCTATAAATAATTGTTTATATTTTAATTTTCCAAATAATTTCAAATCAGATAAAATAGGTAAATGTAAATTATAATTTGTCATAAGTGTACGATTACCTTCAAATAATCGTTTTCCTTCCATATAAAATGACCAATGTGTTATTAATTGAATTCGATTAGATAAAGATAATATATGATAGATCATCGATGCAACAATACAAGGATAATATTCTGTATTACATATGATATAATTCGGATTATCATAAACACCATAAATTGTACCAACAGCAGGATCACATTCATCAATAAAGATTGGTAAATTGTTCAATTGTTCGAATTCATTACAAATCATTAAGTTATTATGAATATCATTGAGAATCTTTGAAAGATTCGGTGATTGATAACTAACTTTATGACCATAACATCTTCGAGGAATATAATCGGCACCTTTTATATAAATGAAAATAAGACTTATTCTATAACTAAGAATTCAAAATCAAATACTCTGTGTAAACATATCAATTCCTAAGAATTTTTGTAGTTCAAAGCATTTGACAAAAACCTGTTTTTTTAAACAATCTTATTCGAGTATTCTTTGTCGAAAGAAATTAAATTCAAACTAATTTTTAATTGCAACTCATCGAAAAAAAAAATTGATCAGACAATAGTAACAATATAGAATCGTATGGTATAGATAGCAGGATTTTGTAAATATTCATCAGCGAAGATTTTCTTTGCGAATTTTTACATGAGAATTTGCAATATTCAGATGAAGAAATTTAACAGAAATAGAGATGTACAACGATCGATCTAGTCAATATTCAAGATCTATTTTTAACAATACTCTTGTCTCACTTTTTATTATCATATTCTCTACTATCATTTTCTTCCTTTTTCATGTCAAAATTTCATAGAACTAAACAATTTTTGCAGATAAAATATCGAAATATTTCAGCAGCTCCAACATCGATTACTGCGCTGCTTGATAAACTTTACCATATTGAAAATGTAGCTTTTCCTATAGAAAGTTTCTTTCTCTGATAAATCCAATTAGAGAAATTCAATAGATCAGTTATATTAACTTGAAGCATATTTTGCAAAGCAGCTTTCAAGAAGAAAAAGATTGATGTTTTCAAATAAATCTTCTATGTAAACTAATCTAAATTTTTAAAAAACACATGTATCAATATAAAATTTACCTTTTGTATGAAATGATATAAAATCAATTCGTGTTCCAATTTCATTTGTTACATAATTTTTGCCAGATGTTACATGTTTTAAAAATTGTCTTAAAAATCCCATTCCAACATCAGATGTAGCTGGTCCGCCAATCTTAAAAGATTTATTTACATGTTTAATTGCTTCAACAGAATAATCATATAGTTTAAAGTAATCTTCAATAGATCCTAACCAATAATTTGTTAAATTTGGTTCATTCCATATTTCAAAATACCAATTTTGTACGCGTTCACCATATCGTTCGTAAAGATGATTAGTAAATATTTCAATTAATTGTCACCATTTTTTATAATCTTTAGGTGGTAATTTCCATTTATTTTGTTCATATAATTCTTGTCCTACATCTCGACCCATTTTCCAATCAGATGGTAAATCTTTTGAATCTGTTACTAAATCCAAAGGCATAAAATCTAATTCAATTATTGGTATAAGATTATGTTCAATATAATTATCATAGATTTTGTCGATGATTTCAAAATTATAAATTGCATTTCCATCTTCATCTTCCATATAAATATTAGTTGATCCACCAGCTGGATAACAAAGCATATTACCACTTGTAAATATGTTATGATTTCGAACATAATAAGGTTTTTCCATAATTTCGTCTAAATATGTGATAAATAATTTAATACATTCAAGCAGTCAACTACAGGTTTATAGAGTGAACAAAAAGCAAAACAATATCTCAAAAAAGGTAAGGATATAGTTATCTTAAGTAATATTAACTTTCTTAGAAGTCCTTTTACAAAATTAACAAATAAACATTGAATGCCATATCTCGAATGTCTTGATATCTTACAAACAGCGAGCGGAAAGTCTTTTTTTTTATTTAAATTACAAATATCTAACAGGATTATATATATTAGGCAAGAAAATATAATTTGTTTTACGACGATAGATACATTATGCTTGAATAGGTTACTGATAAGAATTTAGAACTCGCTACATCACTTTAATCTTGCTCACTCTATATTTGAAAAAGTGCGAGTTGCAAAACTTATTTGCATGAAGTATAATTATATTATGGTGGATCATGATGCTTTCTTACCTTTCAGTGTTTTGAGTAAGTATTTTCCTCTTTCGGTATAAGACCAATTAATTTCATCAAAACCAATTGATGTCCAAATATGTCTCAATTCACCAATAGAGTTCTTACAGTTAATTTCAATAGTACTTGCCAACGACATTGTGATTTTTTTAATTCTTGTTGTTTACCTAAATTCACAAATCTTATTGTTTTACTCGAGTTGCTAATAGCGAAAATATTTTATCATAGAATCTAATGAGAAATCGAATAAGAAACAACCGCTACGTACTTTTTAAGTAAAAGATTTTTTTTATAATGCCTCTTTTTTTCCTCAGTGATACGAGCTTTGCTATACTACCATTTATTTTCGATTTTCATTTCTCTAATGGCAAGCAATTGATTCGTGCAAAAACAAACATAGCTTTTAATAATAAAATTGAAAAAGGAATATGAAATTCGTACTTCATTGCTTGTGACTAAAAAATAGAAAGTGATTATGGTCAACAATGTCATTGTTTTTCGTGTTCTATTCATGATCTCGCCGAAGAATAATAGATACCAAGAACTTCTTTTGAAATATAGAATCAGAGTCACCATCCGTTTTAGGTAGAAAAAAAACTAATGAATCTAGTATGACATCGTATATAAATCATTAGAAGTCTTGTCTCTGTAGAATTTTGTATGAAGTTCGAAGATTCAGTTTTAAATGTCTCCACTTTAATAAAGCAGATGCAGATCGCTTATAAAACACACATGATTATTGTTCACTTGGTTTAGTTTAGTGTTGGCATAAGTAGTTTGTCATTTAAAATGAAATTCATAAGAATGAGAAGCTTTTGTGTGTCAGATTGATTCTTCTCCTCTTTCGAGAAAATAGAGGCTTGCATAGTTGTCTTTGATGGTAGAATACAAATACAAATATACTCTTATTTTCCGCTCATGAAATATCTTCGATTATATATTCCTCAATCCATCGCTCTCTTCATGCTTATTATACTTATACTTGCCGAAAGATATTTATCACAAGATTATATTGCATTTTGATATAATATACGGAAAATACTGAAATTCGCAATCTACAATTATTCTTGCATAATGCTTCTTAATCGTTGAGATATATACTTATAGATAAATCCAATGCTACAATAAGATTAAAAACGACTTCTACTCGAATGTTATTGAATTTAAAGTAAAATAAATTTCAATTCTTATTGTTCTAGCGATTATAAAAAGTCTATAACCGTACTCACGTGCTTTTACTGTTATTTTAACTGAAGAGTATAAAACGCAAAAATGCTATTAATATATGTTTTCGTGCATACTTATTTACAAGTTCTGTTGAGAGATAGTAGAAAAAGAAACAAAAAGAATTATGAAAAATGTTGACTGGAGGCCAACAGTAAAATGACTCATAACATAGTTGTTGTCAGCAGTATTGATGTAAAAAGAACTTTTCTAATTTCAATTGAAACATATCATTAATATCTATTTTTAAGCATTACTTTGCCGTTATCAAATAGTCAAGATAATCTAACTTCTAGAAAAGACATATGTGAATCGATCAAAGATTATTCTAAGTTGAAATTTCCTTGCAAGTAACATATTGAATTCAGCCAATTGAAGTCTTTCTTTTTTCAAATTGCTAATATACGTTCAAAAAAGCGTCGCAGTAACGTCTATATTGACGACTACCAGGGCTGCCATTTCTTGTTTTACAAATGGGGTTTATGAAGGTCTAAATGGAGTACATTTGGGGTATATTCGATT
>CAJNOL010001189.1:1487-24877 GCA_905250125.1 Rotaria sordida | reverse complement strand
ATCGCACAAAAAAAAACAAATAGCAACTAAAAGATGCTAAGACCACAGACACCGATTTTTCAAGTGTTACCTCAAGAAAACAGCAATATTTTTGCGACAGTTTCTTCACAGTGAATGGAATGATCTAATAGCGAAAAACAATAAGCGAAATTGCGTCAAATAAACTGAAGAAGATCATGAAATTCTAATGGCATAGTAACTTTGCAGTGGCCGTTTTCCTTTTCCGCTTTGCATTTTTCTGTACTTAAAAAAGTGTTCATTACTTGAAAAATGAGTTGCGATAGAACATTCTTGAATATATACAGATAACAAGAGCTTTTGACATGAATTCTAGATCGGTATTTTCGATCTTTCGTAAATATATTTTAGTCGATGAGAAATGAACACATTTGTATTTGTCCAAGAAGTTTTGCAAGAGTCGTTAGGAGCAAATAATGAAAAAATAAGAAATGAGAAAAGAAGACAAATTCATTTAAACTTTTTGTATTGTTCATAGTAAAAATAGTGTACAAAACCGAAAAGTTTAGGACTAAATTAAACAAGATGGATGCTTATATCTATTAATTGGTTCTTGATTAGTACATTCTATTATAAATGTGGGTGTGGGTGGGTATGGGTATGGGTGGGTGGGGTGTGGGTGTGGGTGTGGGTCTTGCTTACTACACCCTCACCCACACCCATCCACCCCACCCACACCCTTTCACCATCTTGCCATCGCACTATAGACAGTAAGTGTAGATGTGAGTGTGGATGCTTCGATGAAGAGAAGATCCACACTCACATCCTTCTTGAAAACTCGACAAGAGTTTTGAAAACAATGATGAATTTACAAAATGAATTGCCTAGATGTCTGACACTCTCTAGCTCTTTATTTTTATACTAATGATGAACAAAATGGAGAATCACTGGTCGACTATGTCGGTTGAATCTGTTATCGATTTTTCTCAATTCAACACACGACAGAATCGATCGCTCTATTGAATTGTAGAAATGGCTACTTTCTGCATTGTTTCAAAGATTTGACAGTGAGCTGCTCAGTATTCGACTTCAAAATATTACTGAAGAAAGACTCGTGCCCGTTTTTTTTTATTCAGTCTCGTAATGAAATCAAGAACTATTTTCTAGAATTCTGTCGGAATTTTTTCAATGATAAACTTTGAGAACACTTTTTTACCGATAATTTGACAAAACATTTCTGGACTTCATCCATTAATTAATTCTCATTTGCATTATTTATCAACGAAAAACGAACAAAAAGAAGTTTGTATACGACTACGAATTACATTTGAGAATTTGTCATTTTTAAGTGACTCTTTGATCGTTGTGTTTCTAAAATTTGTGAATATTGCTCAAGAAATGATAGAACGCCGTAGGTATATCTCGTATAACTCTTTGGTATTCAAACAATTTAATAATTTATAGCATAATTTCGTGACATAGATTGAATAACCGATGAAAAAAATTATCCTTAACATGACGAAAACTACGCAAATTAATCAATTGTGATCAATCTTTGAGAGATGAAGCTCATTCTTAATATTTTTCTTTTTGAATTTTTGTAGCAAAGCAAAATGAATTCCATTGATAGTAAAAATTTGCTAGAGTGCGAAATCTTGAGAATAATTCATTCATTTTAAAAGACCTAACATTGTTGATCTGTTCAAATTATATTTAATGCCAGACGATTAGATCTTTCAAGATAATAATTTATAATAACAGTAACAGATAGATCAAGAGAATAAGTTCAAAGACGAACTTTCAACGAAAGAAAAGACAAAAAAAAAATCTCAAAAACGAAGTAATAAACAACAAGAAACTTATAAAGAAAAATGTTTGTTTAGGCAGTTCAAAATGTGGTATGCACATTATTTGACAATTTAGTTCTATCCAATAGGTTGTTTTGACTGAAATGAGAAGAGAAAATATGGAAAAAAAAAGAACACACATGAAGTTATTTGATGCTATTGATAAATTCATATTTAACACTTTTTCGTAATTTTAAATGTAACTGCTTTTTTTCTTTCAGGAAAACCTTTCTCAGGTCCGAATTGAAAGTACTTTAACAATCATCCTTCATCGTTTTAATGGTTGAAAATAATCTATCAGATATTGAAGATTATTAAGGGGGCCCTCTCCCTTCCGATGTTTCTCGACAACAGTTAAGCGAAAATTTTTGAAATGATTTCGATGAGTAATATAAAAGCTGTCATAGACTCAGAATTCCCAAGTACTTTCTTCAGAAAGATTTTGGGAGGTCAAGGGTCAAAAATGACCTAAACTTTGTCCCCCGGCAAATGGCCATACTACGTTCTTTTGGACTGAAATTTTTTCTACGACAACTAGAAACAAATCTGGGTGCGTGTTGTTTTTTCTTTGAAAAATATTGTTTCAAAGGTTCAGAAGAAGCAAAACACTAGAGGCGCTATCAAAAAATCATTAAAAAAAGCGTTTTTCGAGTGGTACTAATTTTGTGAAACCTGTCAAACTTCATAAGTACAATATTTTTAAGAACAGAAAAAAAGTATCCCGATTTGATCGAAGTACTCATAAAAAAATGTTTGAGTCCAATCGATCGTGCTGTTTAGGAGAAAAGGAGGAAAAACTTCAATTTTCGTTTAAAAATCTAGATTCGAAAAAAACGCAAAGAAATTTGCATTTTTTGTCGCTTTTTTAGCATAAAATTGGCTGATAGTTTTGCCTTTTTAAAATGTGCTCATTAGATAGAGAGCATTTAAATCCACATATCAAACACAAAAAATTAAAAATTTTGAGTCGGGAAAGGAGGGAGTCTCCTTCAATCGATTATATAGTCATTTGATGAAAGACGAATTAAGTTCATTGAAGAACAAAAATTATTAATGCTTCATCATATGTGGAGGATGTAAATACAACAATAGGAGTGTTTCGAATGTGTTCCTATAAATGGTTCAGGTTCACAAACGTTTTTTTTTAATATTGCAAACAATGAGAATTTCGTATTAAACTCACTTTGTTTTTAATATTAAATTGAACATTAATGTCAGTACAATAACCATGACTCAAACAATCTTCATCATATGAAATGGTAGCATTTCGTTCGAACCAAAATGATGTTACTTGACATATTTGTTTAAAATCATCTATTGCATGACCAAAATTATCATAAAAAATATATCCAGTACATATTAATTGAAAATTTATCAATTTTGTACAGTATATAGATAGTAAAGATTCCCATTTCTTAGCATGAAGTAAAGGATACCAACCCCATATAAATAATTTTTTTAAATTCGGTGTTTGCTTTAATAAATATTCGACATGTTCAAATTTTATATCATCGGATAATTTTACATGCAAACGAATACATCTAGGTAACAATGGCATGATAATTATCATTGACTGGTGTTGTTCATTAGACATACCATCATTAAATAACAGATTATCCGTATAAAATGATTTAACATTTTGTAGAGCAGGAAGTAATTTAATTAAATCATTAAAAGTCAATAGATCGATCGATACATGTTGAATATTTGTTGTTTTAGTTGTTGTAATTATCGATGTAATTTCGGATGTGTCTTGTTGCGTACCACAAGTACTAATGATGAAAGATTTTAATGATGGACAATAATCTTTATTAAATATCGAATGAATAATATATTTCTTTTCCTGAACACAATTATTAACTTGCGAAATACCACAAAAAATAATTTCTAATGATTGTAGATATTTCAAAGATGAAAGTTGACTGCAGAATATAAACAAATTATCATTAAAAGAATACATAGACTTTAAAGATAATAAACGAAGATAAATTAATGAATCAAGAGAAAAATTCGAGAAAAAATGTTGTATTTCATTGGAATTTGTAAACTTTAATGATCGAACATTAATAGCCTTCATTGACAATAAAATATTTTTCATAAAATAATCATAAGTACCTTGCTTTGTAAAATTTAAATATAACACTGTTCGATCAATAATTGCATCAATTTTTCTATTCAAATCACGAAATGAATACCATAAATCATTTGCATTGAAATATTCAAAGATTTCTCGCCAAAGTTCTACAGATAATAGCTCAATTGTACTGTGAAATTTATCACCTGACATAATCGATCTAAAACACAAATTTAAAAAAAAAAGAATAATACGTTTATCATAATTTTTGTTTTTGAAAATAACTCTATATTAGCAAGATACAGATACGTGTCAGTTTATTATTCAAGACATGACATACCTACACACGTGTATATATGTACAGGGAGAGAAGAAAAGAAAGAGATAGAGGAGATAATGATGATATATCGAACAAAAGTAGACGAGTGATCAATACATAGAACTACTAGTAAGAAGTGATGACTGTTAGCGGTTGTCCTTTTGGATCAACGCTAAGTTCGTTCTTTTTCTTTTACAAAAAAATTATATATATGTGTGTGTGTGTATGTACATGTGCACACAAGTTTTTATTATCTATTTCAAATGATGGAAAACACGTACATATATAGTGAGCAAGAGAAAGAAGAGAAAAAAGAAAGAGAACAGAGACTAGATATATGGATAACAAGGAAAAGACTAAATATGTATCACTGAGAAAGAAATAGAAAAAAGAAATAAAAAATAAAATAAATGTTTGAAAATAGATGACGAGTTGTATCAGTGCGACATCACTGTAACATACTCCCCTATTGAAGAAAAAAATGTGTCCAATCAACATTTTTATATAAATAATAAACAAAGGTATAGATAGAAATGGGTAATTTCACAACAAGAAAAAAAATAAACGTTTCATGATAGATGTAAGCAACAAGATAGTTCACAACAAATAACAAGCGGAAAATCAAATATGACGTGAAAAAAAACATTTTATTTTCTGGTATAAAATGAAAATATCAGACAGTTTTTGATACAATGTATCTGAGTATGTTAAACAAAATGAAAATAAAATTTAAAAAAATTTTCGTTTTATGAAAGACATGTTTTAGTTCGTGATGGAGTCACGCATCAAGTACATGGCCGTCAATCGGTTGTTGTTTTTTTCCTTTGTTTATTTATTTGTTATTCCATTTGTTAACTGTCAATGTTGATTATCCAGTATAAATAAATAAACAATAATTAAATTGATATTTTGTTTTATTTAGTTAAAATTGTATTAATCGTAATTGTGACTATGATTAGGACGTCGATGATAAGATGTTATTGTTTATTTTTCTCGTCGAAATGCTTCGTAATGATTTCTAGTAAATAAACCTTCTGTTTGAATTTTATATGATGATAATTTAGATGGATCACGTATTCCAATATATAATTTGCGTTTGTTTGTAGTTGATGAGATGGAAATGTTGACGGCGAAGAATGAGATATTCTTGAGTTTGAGAATATCTTTGATTTCTCTTATTTTAAATCTTTTGTCAATATTCTTGATGATGATTTCATGTTGATAATATCGACGACGTTGCTTAATCGTGCAACTTCTATTGTGGATTTTCTTTTTTTCTTCTTGAGATAATTGTTTATGTTCAGGTTCATTTGTTGATGTATTAATTGATGGTAAAGGTGATTCTTGATTATTTATTTGATCATTATCATCGGTTGTTATTTCAAGTTCATAATTTGTTGGTGTAATTGATGAAGTAGTATTATCTGGATCTTGTTCGTTGATAATATTGGTATTGATAATTAATTGATATATAGCATCACAATCATTTGCTGCATAATTACATAATGATTGTCTATATTCCATTTGTTTATCATTTAAATGTTGTAAACTTGGATCAAGTCCGATATCAAATGGTTGACGTGTAAGTCGTTTATCAATCCATCGGTGCAATTCAAAAGCTACAGCATCTTATAAAGCTAATAAATTGTCATGTAAAATACCAAAACAGGTCATGCATTTGCATGTTGATGTACCATTTGATGATGATGCTGATTGATGAAGATAAGTATCAGACCAATAATTTTTAAATTTTGTTTGTACATTAATATTTCTAGATAAGTAAATTTGATTTGATGTAAATAATTGATATCTAGTAAATTTAATTAATTCATCGATCTCTCCCCAAATGTATATTTTTTTATCAGGTTGAAATAATAAATCAAATAAAATTTTAATTAATGTAAATGGTGGTTGATCAGGAGAGGGTAAATGACATACTTCCACAATTAATATGATTGAAGAATATTCAGATTGTATGATTTGAATTTGTATAAGACTTGATTTATTTGGTTGATGTAGAATGGAAGTAGATTCGGTATCAAGAGTAAATAATTTTGAATTAGTAATAATATTGTTTACTTTTATTAATGTACGTTCTGTTGTTGTACGATTTATAAAGACTAATTCATAAGGAGATGGTTCGAATGATGGAGGGTGGGTGTGAGTGTGGGTGTGGGTGTCAGTGCTGAGAAGAGGTACACCCATATCTCACATTCATACCCACACCCACACCCACCCACCCACACCCACACCTACACCCACACCCTTATGAGGAATAGGAATCTATAGTCTATCATATGGATCAGAAATTTATATTTTTTTTTGTAAAGCGAGGGGGAGAAAAAATGTGTCAAAATCATTCTTCTTGTATATATGTCATGATATTATGGTACGAAATAGTCAGTTCTTTTCAATTATCAATGGCCAGGTGAGAATCTAGTAAGAATAGATTGAATATTAATTGTATCCAATAGTTAAATTTCGTATAATAGAATAATGAATTATTAATAAACAGGTACCAAATTAAATATAATACCCCTTCACAATCAGTGAGTGGAGGAAGGTCACACTCTCCGACTATGCTATGCTATGCTAAATTAAATCTAATTAGATTTGTCGATTAATAAATAATTATTCCATTAAATTTGACATATTGATATTACGGATCTCTTTGGTAGAGGTCCTGTAATTAATAAATTCGTTCAAATATTGATAATAACACGTCGGTTGTAACTTGACGATATAATGTTGGTTTTTTGACGTGTTGAACGATAAATGTTTTGGGTGTAATTGTTTGAATGATTCTAAATGGTCCTTCATAACGAATATCAAATTTATAACGGATGTTGAGTGTTTTCATAAGAACTAAATCACCAATATTGTATGATGGATTAGAACGATTTATATCGTATCATTGTTTATATCGTTGTTGATTTTTTATAACATTGAGTTTAGCTTGTTCATTTAATTTTGATAAAAATTGTTGAAGCTTTTTTACATGTTCAGAATCATATGATAAGGTAACATTTGTATCTTGATGATCGAATGGTAGAACAGGTGATCGATCGTACATCATTTCGAATGGTATCTTTTTCAAAATGTGTAAAATTTTCGGCTTCGTCCTTTTTTCCGGCTTCTGAAAATGGTTTTTTTTTCAGATTCAGCATAAAAAATTGAGCATAAACAAGTTGTTAAATCGACTCTCGACCCAAACCTCTATTGGTGGTAGCGCTTCGAATCGCGTCGAGTGCACTACATGTAAGTCGATTTTACAAACCTATCTAGTTTTTCTACCTAAGTGATAAAGCCACATATTTTGTCTCATTCGATTCATCATACCACCCTGCAACACGCCAAGTATTGTTTTTTTCTTTTCTTTCCTAATTTAAAAACTTATTTATATTCAGTTTTTGATGCTAAATCTGAAAAAAAAACCATTTTCAGAAGCTGGAAAAAAGGACGAAGCCGAAAATTTTACACGTTTTGAAAAAGATGTATTTTTTCGAAAACAAATGGCTTCTCTCGAGTATTTCGAATTTTTCGACTGGAAAGAAGCATTTGCTGAGACTAAAAAGTAGTTTTTCGTGATTAGCAGCTCAAGCTCTATCAAATGACGTAAAAAGAAAGGCAACAAAAATTTTTTACTGAAAGTTTGAATTGCCGGCACCCTATAATAAATGATATAAATGGATGAGTTTATACTTTATTTTAGTACTTATTTTCGAAATGATCATTAAATTCTGAAACTACATTTATATTATAAATCGAACTAGACATCTCATTTACTTTTCAGGTTGAGTTGACATACTTTACTTTACTTTGCTCTTTCAAAGTAAAATAAAGATACAGTACTACCCCAATTCTCTCTTTCTCTTTTCTTATCATACTTTCGAATACTTACTTTTAACACGATATCATCTGTTCTCTTCTCTAGCGCTGTCGTCAGCTGGTCGTGTTTATAAAGCGGTAGATTCAGTCGTGACCCATTAATAACATCCGCACAAACTGTTCTGAATTCCTCACGATGGTCGGCGATATTGTTGGAGACATTAATTATTATACTTCTACGACAGATGGATGTCCTCCTTGGTTTATAACACCAGTGGTACCAGCGAAAATGAGATCGAATTTTGTGCAAGTGCCTGTTCATGTTACCATCCAGGACTTACGAGGCAAAGAGAAGAGTGTCAATCTCGACACGAACGGATTCGAAGTGGTTAAATACAATGGCTCTATACAGGAAGAATTTGAAGAAGGCAGCGAAGCACAAAAAATTTATTGTGAAGAAATTAGTGACCTTCTCAAGAAGCGACTAGATGCATCTCGCGTAATTATCTATCACTACTGTTTTCGTTATCGAAGTTCACCATTATCCGATGAGCAGTGTAATGACAATCACAGAAATCCTGTCTTTTACCCTCACGTCGATCTCGATTCTTTTGGAATTGAAGAAGTGGTAGAAGAAGAGCTTGGCAAAGAAGAAGGTGAAAAAGCAAAAACCCGAATGCAAGCAATCAACATCTGGCGCCCATTAGGTCCTAACCCAATTACAGACGATCCATTGGCAATATGCGATTATCGCTCGGTCGATATTGACAGAGATGTTCATCAATTCACATATCGTGGATTGGATAAGCTTTATACAGCCTATACTATGTCTCACAATGATCAAGATGCCCACATATGGTACTATATGAGCCGGATGCGATCTGATGAGATGTTTATCTTTAAAATATTCGATAGCAAACCTGGTGTCGCACAGTTTGCTTTCCATACAGCTTTTAAAAATGGCAATGGACCCACACCGAACAAGGAGCAAAAAAGTCTTGAACTTCGTTGCTTGATTTTATATGATGAATAATAACAATAATAATAAAATATTGTCTTTGATTCATAATATATAATACAGAAAATGTTTAAACTTTTAATCATCGATATAACAAGAATCTTTTTTTCTTTCTCTACAGTTGTACACATGATATGTGGATGAGTGCGTCTATACACATGCTTATGAAACAGAACGAAAAAAAAAGATCAATCAAAGAGAGAGATAGAGAGAATGATACATCCTTGCTGTTTTGGCAGGGAAATCCTTTTTTTTTAGAAGTTTTTGCTGAGGACTTGAGCATACTCATTTCTGGAAATTTCACGCTATATTCAGTTTTTCATGCTCTTTCCAATGATGTAATTTTTATCAACTCTGCACGAGGTCGAAAATTCCGGACTAGTTGATATGTAATCATCCAGTAATTTTTCTCATTTAATTAATATCTTCAATTCTGGTAAGGATATTTGATGTGCTTTTAAAATACACAAAAGAATAAATGACGAATATATTTATTATTTTTTTCTGATCATAATCGTATAATAGAGAAAAATTTTTTTCTACTCATTAAGTTGTAAATTGTTCCAGTCGAGAACATAAATCAATAATCAATTGAATTTGTTTTAATATAGAACATTCATCCATGATCAGACTTTGAACAGTATTAATATTGGAGACTGATCGAAATTATTCACTTTGTCAAATTAATTCATATTCTGCATCTTTGATTTGTATAGAACGAAGCTTTATTATATGTATATTAGGATCAACTGTTTAAAAGGAAAAAAAACTGATACTCATTAGGTAATTTAGTACGTTGTGATACAAGAAAAATACGATTGAAAGTAAAAAAGTCAGACTGCGATAATTGCTATGAATATTTTTGTATTGATGATGAAGTAATCGAAAGCATTTTACATAATTGTGAACTGCTATCCTTAAAAAAGCACCCTGTTAGCATTAATCTATGCTTCCTGTAAAGATTAGTTCAGTCTAACTTCCCATTCATGAAAATACAGTTTTTAAAACAAAGAGAATTAATGTAAAAAGAAATAATGTGTGTTGACAGGCCATCGAATCATTGGATTGGTCACACCATTGATCGGTACTGTATTGAACCTCTTTTTTGTTGCATGGTTCAACTTTGAGATCCTCATATTCCGGGTTCGCAGGTAAAACTGTGGATTCGAATTTGCCCCGTCGGTCGAAAATAACAAGACGCTGAGCTTTATTGTAGAGCTCTTGCCATTGAGCAGCTGACTCAGGTGTGGGTGTGGGTGGGTGTGTGGGTGTGGGTGTAGGTGGGGTGTGGGCGAAGAGGATAACCACACCCACACCCACACCCACACTCGTATACGATGACTATTGCCAGTGTAATCACATAGCATTTCCCTCAATGAAGATGGGAAAAGGCAACTTTATCTTACGCTTCTTCTCGTAAACAAAAAAACTATATATTTAAATAAATAAATTATTGTTTTACTTAGAATTTTTGTAACGACGGACCTAATCGTAAGTATTTGTTTCAAAAATTCAACAGTATATTCTTATAAAAAAATATATTGTTGAATTTTTTTTGAATTTCTACAATTAGATCTATCATTGCGAGAAATCTCAAAAAAAGAAATTATTTATTCAAGGAGGTATTCTCTCTTGAATTTATTGAGATAAATCTAACAATAAAAGATTACTTATTTGTGTATTTGAATAAATCATTTTTTTAATTAATTAATATATTTATTTATTCAAATACTTATTTTGGAACTTGTTGTGAAGATAAATCTCAATAAAAAAATATGGTTTAGTTTTTCAAATAAATTCTTACAATTGAATCTGTCGTTGAGATAACTCTAAATAAAAACATATATAATCTATCATTTTTAATTCATACTTATCAACGGGTTTGATGTTGGAATAAATCTAAATAGAGAAATATACATAAATTAATTTTTCAATAAATACTTACTATTGAACTTGATGTTGAGAGAAATCTAAATAAAAAAATATGATTTATTTTTTTTAATTGATTCTGACAATTGAATTTGATGTCGAATTCAAAAGTAAGTCTTGATCGAGAAGGGCATCTTAAGTCGCGGCTAAGTTAGGATCATTTACGATCGTACTTTTTCATACTGAGCAGATACATGTTTTCATTCAGTGTTTAGAAAATAACATTTAGAGCTTCTTACTCAACAGAAACGTTATAAAAGTTAATCTATTTGACAATTAATACGTATGTTTCTAGTGAGAAAAAAATTGCGAGCTTTTTCAATATTTTATCATAACAAGAGAGATTGAAAATTTTTTAACACACATATTCTGGTAGAGCTTGACAAGCTCTATCTAACCATGTATAAAAATCGAAAAAAAAATATGCTTGATTTTTGAATTACTAGCTCCTTACATATATGATAAATCTTTTCTTCTTCTCCGTTATTTTAGATTATTAACTATCGTGATGGTATTGTCGTATAATATGCACATTCCTATCAGATACAGTTCATTATCTAGTCATGAACTCAGAGTTATTTTCTTAGTTATTTTTTCCTTTTTTTTTGTTTATATTTTTTTTTCTCAGAGAGCCCATGTAAAAAAAATTATTAAAAATCGATTAAAATGAGACGATTTTGATCTGATTTTAATCGGATTTTTCAACCTTAAAAGATAAATTTTATTTGACTTAATCTTTTTTAATCGATTAAAATCTATTAAAAAACTGTAATAATCAATTATAATCGATTTATTTCAATAATCAATTTTGATCGATTAAAAAAAGATTAAGTCAAATAAAATCTGTCTTTTAAGGTTGAAAAATCTTGTTAAAATCAGATTAAAATCGTCTCATTTTAATCGATTTTTAATTTGATTTTTTTTTACATGGGAAGTCTTTTGGTTTTTGTCTTTCAACTATTAGTACCTGTTTCAGTCAGATACATTCAACACAATAAACTCCTCATAGCTCAAGCTTTTTAGTTCTTTATTTCAACTTTTGTTTTGAAAAGTTTTGTAGATAAAATAATGGGAGCTTTCTACCGATTTATTAATTGGTCTGAAAGAAAACAATTATGGTCAATTTTATTATGTCAAATTACACTCGTTACATTTAGTTGGTATTATATTGAAAAAATGCAATCAAACAACGAATGTTCTGAAATGTTAAGACAAGATTATAATTTTATTTCACCATATATCAATGTGCCGGATAATTGTACGTGGTGGACCATTTTTTGGTTTCGAGTAAATCGTTATACAGTTTATACAGTTGTACTCCTTTTTGTTCATGTTTTGAATGAGTATTATATATCGCTATATCATACGATCATGTACGTATATACTTGGGTAGGTTTAATGGTTAATACTGATCGAACTCACCGACAAAATAATATTTTTTATCGTGATGCACCATATTTATTGTGTGTATTATCAATGATTCTATATCTTGAAAAGAAACCTTTTAATGATTTAAAAGCAATCAAACGAAGCCTTGATATTGATATGGTGAACGATGAACGATTATTCGCACTAGAGAAAGCAAATAGTCAATGTTGGAGCGAGACCATTGGTAAAATTAGACAATGTGAGAGTAATGTCAAAATTCAAGAAATCATTCGACAAATGGATGAACAAATAGCAAAGAATCATTTGATATATCAACTTTCAGATAATCCAGTGTTTCCTCGACCAGAGCAGAAGAAAACAACATCTTTTTTAATATGTTTATTTATGGAATATTATTTTTTTTTATGTGCATTGGCTGTTTGGAATTATATACTGTTATTTTACTAAGAATTCTTTCGTCCATTTAATCGAGGAAAGAATACACGCATCTTGTAAATAAGTTTTCCCATTGTTGTTAATTCTTTTGTTTGATCTAGTCATTTTTAATGTTAGCATATCGGCTATTCTCGTGTAAACGTTTTCATGTATAAATAATCATTATATCAAGTAAAATTATCTTGAAAAGGAAAACAATTTCGCTTCTAAAAAGACTGTGCAGAGTTAAAAACTAAATTGTCTTGTGTTTTAACAACTAATGAAGGAACATTCCCAAGTGTCGAAGAACTTGTTGTTTCTTAGAAGATCAAATATTTTTACTGGTGAAACAATAAGAGTCATTTTATTAAAGAGAAATCACTGTCTCATAAGAGAAGTCTACCAACTGTCCAATGGTTTTTCAGTCGAGACCAGGTGCATTATGTAGACCTAAATGAGCTATGAATACTCTGAAAAGAGTTCATGCTCTTAGCTTATTGCTGCAGAGATACTTCACTTTTACAATATTGTTTAAATCAGTGCCGTCATCCTTCCCTCTCAGGAACATCAGAAAAACATTATATATGAACATCAAATCTACTGTTTCATCTGAGTGATGTAAAAGATATACTATTACCGTAGTTGTATCTTAAGGTAGGAACAGCGACATGCCGTAGAAGTGCAATATATCCGTAGCAATAAGCTAAGATCACTAACTCCTGTCAGAGTATTCACAGATCATTTGGATCTACATAATACACATGGTCTTAACTCAAAAGCGATTGGAGAGTTGGTGGACTCCTCTCGTCACTCAACTTGCATTGATTAAGTCAGTGTTTTTTCCTTGATAGGATGACTCTCATAGCTGTAATAGTAAAAAACATTGAATATCATAAGAAATAAGCCATAAACATGAACTCTATTTATATTAAATATAGTTCATTAAGGCCTACAAAATGCATAAATTCCAGGCTGAAAAGCTTTTCGAAACTTGAGAATGTTCCTCATAAGTTTAGCTTGTATGTTTTTTGATATCAATCGAATATTTGTTTCTTTATTTGATTATGAAATCTTATAAGATCAAGGAAGACGAGTTGCAAACTAAATTCAGTCTACTATCCTGATCAATGCTCTAACATTTAAACATTGGTGATATTAATGAACAAGTAACGTTCATCGAAACTTGGCTCACTTGGCCCTAGACTGTCGTGGTCTAGAAACGATACGTGCAGTGAGATGAATTCCCATTTCTAGACTCTATCCTCACAGTCCAGGGAATAAATATTAATTGAATCGACTCGGTCGTAATTTATAAAAAATCATCTTTCGTTGTGTTTCACATTGTTAGCTACAGTTTCTATGACTGGTAGTCAATGAAAAACTTATACGATTAAAATAAACATTAGTAAAACCTTTATAGTTTGATTGGTTATTAGTAGATAAGAACAGTTCCACTACTCTTTGTTCTTATTCTATCATATAATGATTAATATACATCAGCTTAAAACTACATCTATGCATAAATATATGTTTATTTATTTAAAATTACATGCTTTTCGCGAATCTAACACATGTTTAACATATATTTATTTCAATCATTGTTGGTTAATAAACTAGAAACAACATAAATTCAAGCTTATATTTTCAAACAACTAACATTCATTAGTACTATCTTTTTTAAATCGTATTTGTTTTTATACTATCTCTATTCATATTGCGAGATTAGTCTAATATTTATCATAGTCACTTTAAATAATTTACTCATTAAAATAACTAAAAATAAACACTCAGACATTACATCAGTAGATATACAATGTATGATTTATCGTACAGCAACTGACAATATTAAGAAGATCAAAGTATTGGCAAACATGTTGGTACTTCAGATTCGCCGACATTTCAATACCATCAAAACAATATCATTCATTTCAGAATATAAAACCGTCTGATATTTATTTTCAGATAATTTCTTTTCTGATTCGTTTATTATCATTATATAATTTCATTCTGAATCTGCATTATTTAAGAGGTTGAATTTTGATAAATGTATGCATTCACATAAACTAGTTCGTCAACATGAAACAGTGATTCAAAATGTTTAATGCGACACTAGGTATCTCTATAATTACACGTTAAAATTGATTTTGAACTGTTTTATTTATATGCACCATAACAAGACAATTAAACTGACAAAATTAATAAAAAATATTTTACAATAATACAACTGCTAAAATTTTAAAACTATCAAATTACAAATGCATACTTTTCGAAACTTCTAATCCTTGGCATTGCTTTTCTGAATTGTCGTACAAGTCGTTTGGGCATACCGTTGTTCTTTTCATACGTGTATTAATAATATTTGTGATGATGAAGAATGACATGCTACATAATATAGATCAACATTTCCTTTGAAGTCTTAATAAGATTCTGTGTATACGAACGTTTCGTTTTTTTGTTGTTAATACTATTTTCATCTTCCTCCATATCAAGAGTAAAATTGGCGTTACATTATGATTTATATTTATTCAATAAAATAACAATATAGATATTATTAGGAAATATTGCAAATAATTAACTTAGCGCCATTTTTGACACAAATAAATAAATATTATATTATTTAAATAATACGATATTAGCTAATAAAACTCATTTTATCGAAAATATTCTGTACCCATGAATAAGTATACAAACCAAAATTGATGCATAGATAAGTAATTGATCCATTGTAAAATAAATACCTTCATAAAAATACTTATCAAACCTTGAAAAATTTTACTTGTTTTTTAGTTCAAATACTATTATCTATGTGTCATTTTTAAAGTATTTATTTATGCAGTATCAAAATACTCAGCAGTATCAGAGCCATATGTTCATTTTTACCGTAGTTACCTCTTGATTGATGCCGTAGTTATATTATCGTTTTTTTCTACTATAGTTACCTGATCATTCGTACCATAGTTACGTGGTCATTTTTTACCAAAAAAACGTCGTTTGTACCAAAAAATGGCCATTTGAGCCAAAAAGCTAGTCGTTTGTGCGAAAAAAATGGTCGTTTGTGCCATGTTACCGACAAAAACGATACGTGCAGTGAGATGAATTCCCGTTTCTAGACCCTAGCCTTGCAGTCTAGGGAACATTCTGTAACAGGCAGATCAAAAAGAGAATCCACGTGAGAAGCGAGATTCAGACATCCTCAATAGTAAGGAATATTCTTTCATCTTAAGCAGACAAGCTTTTGTTATTGTATTCTAATTGATTGTTTCAAATGTACTCATTTATATTGTTTTCATTAGTTGAGCGTATGGACTGCTTTACATGTGCATGTTTCTGCATGCAACATTAAATTACATGTTCATGCGCAACTTTTCATGTGTGTCAAAGCGAACGTGGTTGACTCTGCGACGCATTCACAAGCATGTCATATAGAAGTAGAACACGTATGTACACGCATTTTTTAAGCTTCTGCGTTTGACTGGATAGCGACTTATCAAGATAAATGAAGCCGTTAACTGGAATGATAAAACTGCAGTAAGTTGCTGATATATTGGAGGTTTTTTTATCATAAAGAAAACTAACAGCGTTTTCTTCTCAAATAAAGTTAAAAAGTTTAAGGAAGTATTTTTAGAAAAATCCTTCTAGAATAAAATACACATCTTTTCTATAGTCATATTTTCGGGATGTAACATACTCATTTACGTAGTCTATTACATTGAATACAAGGTAGTTTCTCTAAATTTTAAGTTATTTTGATGAATTAGAACTTCAAACGAAAGAACTCAATGCTCAATCAAAGGTCAAGAACTTGCTCCAATTCCTAAACTTGAAAAAGAATTTTTCCTTGATATACAAAACGTTTGCAGAATTATTTCTCTACTAATATCATCTTATTGGAATTTCGTTTACGAATTTTTGCCTGCCACTATTTTTCTTTTGCAAAAATGATCAAAAATAAATTCTTCTGTATTGTTAATGATGCAAAAAGTAAGAATAATCTTATTTTAGTCTTTTTCTCTTTATTACTGAAGATGGATTTCGTGTTAAGCAAGTGTGTATACAAGAAGTACTATTTTAGTCGCTCGTTGTATTGCCACGTGTAACACTTATCTTGTATTGTAGCAATAAAATTCCAATGTTGACATTTATAACCATATCTTTACTCGTCTATTTGTCATCTTATGTTGCAAAATTTTCGCTTATCTTTTTTTCTCTTTGCTTTTATCTCGAAAGCTGAAACGAAGTGGAGAGAAAGAAAACGTAAAGAAGGTCTTGCATATATTCAAGAAGAATAAATATTCTCATGAACTATCAATTATATATACTCAAAATTTTCGAATCAAGGTCAGATAGAAACATATGATATATTTATGAGTACTTTTACAAATCTACTTTTTCATTAGATTTTTCGCAGTACACTTCTTTCAATTATATATATAAGAAAAAAATTGCATAACTACGATGAAAGTTGATGACATATTGTCAATAAACACATTGATATAAAGAATGGCAAATTTAAAAAGAAATTCACTTTTATGACATATACTATTCGAAAACAAGCAACATATATGGCTAGCAAAGTTCACTCGTCGTTTTTGGCATTACCTGTCGAGATTGTCTATCGTATTCTAGACAATCTCGAACCAAAAACAATTTTACTTTCACTTCGGAATGTGTGTGAACGGTTAAATAAGATTATTGATACATATCCTCGATATCAGGTAAATTTCACTTTTATCTTACAGTCAGATTTTTATCGTGCCAAAATATCACTCAGTTCAATCAATGATTTTTTTCAATTATTTTAGCTATTGATTTTGGAATAATAAAAACTGCAGGCTAATATTTTGATGTAGATGAATATTATCTAAAAGAAAATAATCATTACGTTATTCAAGCTATTTTCAAGGATTTCATTGAGTTTCTGGTTTCTTTTCTTTAATATTTCACCAAATACAAAACAAAGTTAATAGAATTTTGCATCGCAGTTTTGTTTTTCTCCACTAGTTATAGAAAGGATTTCATCAGATGAATTGAATTGAAAGTCATAGGAGAGGACTAGTTGATTTTCATGAATTATATCCTTCTGAAATTTCTGTAACTTAAGAATTCATTGAAGAAACGAAATCATCAAAGCTAACGAAACATAGTTCTAAGAAGTCCCAGGTCCTAGAAAATTGTAACGGCTATCAGAAATTGAGAAACTTTAAAAACGCTTTGAATTCATTATAGTTGTAGAATCGTTCAAAGAATGCCAGTAGAGCTTTATAGTCAAAAGAACTGAATAAGAAATGTTTGGGGCGCATTTTTACTCTGACATTTATGGTAATCTCTAGATCAAGTGAATGAAATGTTACTTTTTTTTGGGAAATCGATGTTTTTTGAAAGAAGGCTTATCTAAGAGAAGATGAATGATTTATTTGATTCATGGAACAATCGGTTGATACCAAGAACTTCTTGAGTTCATAATTCTTTTCATATAACTAGCAATTTCCTAGCTAAAGCGAATACAGACATTAAACAATAGTGAATAGGACATTTTGTACGAGATTTCAGATGACTTAATCAATCTCTCCACTACCTGTGTACGTACGTATTTTTATCGAACAGCGTTTAGTTTTAATTTGGTGTTTACATGGATGATTGCACTTCTTTGTTTGAAAACATCCACTCAGTTCCAGTTGATCACTAACCTTTCTTGAAAAATTAATAGTCTCTGGTTCATTGAAGAGAACGACTTACCTAGAACGACAGAGTAAAATAAAATTTGAATGTATCCGTATCAGAGACCGAAAATAACGAGAAAAATTTCAATCGGATTTGATTCGACTCATCCTGTCACAAAAAAAACGGATTAGTATAATCGCATATGTTACTTACTATTGATAGTGCTGTGAAAAATCATAGAATCACCTACTAATTTTGACTTCTTTTGAATTTTTTTTGCTGACTGATACTCTTTTTTCGTTTCAAACTCATTACCAATACATCGATTCACAGTCGCTCTTTCAGTTTTTATTGCAAGAAATACTGAGAAGTCAAAGTTGGTAGGTAATTCTATAAGTTTTCACAGTACTGTATGTTTTAATTCTCTTCTCTGTATAATCTATTTATTTTTCTCTTGTCCCACTCTAGTCACTTTTTCTGTATTTCATCACTTCATAAATGTTCAAAGATCATTTTTTTTCCTTAATAAAACTACAACAGAAACTAGATTGTATGGAATATAATGATTCATAAAAGTTCTATATTTGTAGACTCGACAACAAGGATTTAATTGATATTTGAAACATCAGAATTTCAACCATGAAGTACATCTATCTAAATTGAACGAGTGAAAACCGATCGCTACTAAAATTAGCTGAAAAACTTTATCATAAAGTGTAACAGTTTCTTTCAATCACAAAAAAATTTTATTTGAAAGAGTACATTAAAAAAATCTGAAAGAAATAATAAATAGGAATTACTTAAGATTCTCGAGATTAATTATTAACAATAGACATTGTTTCTCTAATGTCACTAGAGCATTATAAATTGTAATGTCGTTGTAAATTATCAAAGCTAATCGCTCCAAAATATTGTTATGAGACTAAATAAACAGTTATCAAAAAAGTTTTGAACCTATTCAAGAATATTTAAATAATAGTATATGTCTGCATCATTTTATTACACATTGGCAACGAGCAATTGCTTCTATAAAGAGTACGAGCAGGCATCATGGTGACTTCTCAATTGCTATTCTTTTCTTTTTTATTTTATTTATATAATAAGCGTCAAAATCAGGCCACTTTCTGATGACTCAGCGTGACTCAGCTTAGAATGATACCACTAAAAGTGAATTGCTTTTATGGAAAAGATTTCTAAACAATCTACCCCTACAGTCACTCCAGTCATTGAATAAGAATATTCTAAAAAATTTATTATCATAGTGATCATGATTTAAATAAGGTTGAATGATTTCAATGCTGGAAAAACAACATGAGAGAAAAGTTTAACTATTTATTGAACGTAAAAAAACCAAGATGTATTCCTGGATATTCTAATGTTTTGAAGACTATCATTTATTAATATAAATTTTCATGAGTTAAATGTCTGCTGAACAATATGCAAGAGTTACATTGGTTACTAATTTTAGTTACACTGTTAATTTTAATACATATTTATTTCGGTTCTACTTCAGTAAAACCTATGCCACTTCATGCAGTTGATAGTGCATATGATCTTGTGTGTATATGAGAAATATCGTTAAATTTAATAAATACTCTGATTTTATTTGTTAGCTAAATGAAACTTCCAAAACATTCGTACAATAAAGATTTCTGATTATTATCAGTTGCGGGCACAATTACTCATGTAAAATTTTTTTTTACGAGAAATCGGAAGTAAAACCGATTATTTTTTGAATGAAAATCGATTAAAATGGTGCTACTTATTTCTGATTGCAACCAGAGTCTTTTCGCTTGAAAGATAGATTCACATTGACTTTAGTCCTTTCTGAACAATTAATAAAGTTCTATCGATTGAAACTGATCTTTTTTCAAAATTGGTTACCCAGGTCCAAAAATCCGACGACGGATCCGATCGGACCCGAAAACCGACAAAAATCCGATCGGAATCCGGGTTACAGAATTCCGATCGGATCCGACAATCGGATACGCATACGTTTCCGATAATTTCCGATTGTCGAAATCCCCATTTATTCCGACGGTCGGATACCGATCGGATTTCGATAGGATTATATCAATCTTTCAACCGTGGTCCAAAAAATCCGACAAAAATCCGATCGGAATCCGGCTTGCAGAATTTCGATCGGATCCGACAATCGCATACTCATACGCTTCCGATCACTTCCGATTGTTGAAATCCCCATTTATTCCGACGGTCGGATTTCTATAGGATTCCATCAATCTTTGAATCTGTGGTCGATTTTATTTATTATGATAATGTTTGGAATCTAAATTTTACCTTGTGTGAGCCGGAAAGTTTCATGATTTATAGCCACTGAAACGTAGTGTGTTTAATATAGGTTTTGGATTAAGGTGCAGCAGAATAGTTCTTTTTTCTAGTATATAATGCCTTGCTCAAGGAGCTTATAAAATGCGGCTACCCGCGAGAAAGCTTGTTGACCTGATAACAACAAACTGTCTATTTTCAACATGAGCACACAGGTTTCTATGAAGTACGAACTAAAAGAAGTGCTGAAGTACAGAAGTAGTAAGTTCGATTCTATGTTTCTGCCCAATTGACCAAAATATACACTAAAACAACATGTCGTTATCCGTTGTGACAAAAATCGTTTCAAACGTAGAATCTTTTCAGTATATTCATAAATTCATAAAACAGAACATTTTTAGTTTCGAAACTGTTTAAAAAGGTCTGAATATGATATTGAATTCAGTTAAATTATTTCATTTCTCGAAATGGCAACAAATGTATACCTAGATATCTCCATTCGAGCTTAGCACTAATATAAGTTACTATCCTATTGGATCACATCGGATTTTGAAAATTCAGTTCTGGAAATGAGCAAATATGCCTACCTTCATATCTCGCTTGGAGCTTATCATTAATATAAGTTTCTACCATTTGGATCCGATGGGGATTTTGAAAACTGAGTTCTGGAAATGGCAAAAATGTACATCTACGTATCTCCATTCGAGCTTAGCACTGCTATATGCTTCTATCCTATAGAATCCGATCGGATTTTGAAAATTGAGTTTTCGAAATGCCGAAAAATCCAAACTTCCATATCACCATTGGACTTTATCTTTGATATAGGTTTCTACCCTATAGGATCCGATCGGACTTTGAAAATTCAGATCTGGAAATGGCCAAAAAGGCGTACCTATATATTTCAATTGGAGCTTACCATTCATATAAGTTTCTACCCTATAGGATCCGATCAGATTTTGAAAATTAAGTTCTCGAAGTGATCAAAAAGCCATACCTACATATAACTATTAAAGCTAAGCATTCATACAAGTATCTATCCTATAGGATCCTATCGGATTTTGAAAATTGAGTCCTGGAAGTGATGAAAAAGGCATATCCACATATCTCCATTGGAGCTTACCATTGATATAAGCTTCTATCCTATAGGATCCGATAGGATTTTGAAAATTAAGTCTGGAAGTGGTCAAAAGGCATACCTAATATAACTATTAAAGCTAAGCATTGATGTAAGTATGTATCCTATAGGATCCGATCGGATTTTGAAAATTGAGTTCTGGAAGTGATGAAAAAGGCATACCCATATATTTCCATTGGAGCTTACCATTCATATAAGCTTGTATCCTATAGTATCCGATCGGATTTTGAAAATTCAGTTCTGGAACTAGCTAAAAAGGCATACCTATCTATCTGTATTCCAGCTTGCCATTCATATAAGTTTCTATCCTATAGGATCCACTCGGATTTTGAAAATTGAGTTTTCGAAATGCCGAAAAATCCAAACTTCCATATCACCATTGGACTTTATCATTGATATAGGTTTCTACCCTATAGGATCTCATCGGATTTTGAAAATGCCCAAAAAGGCGTACCTATATATTTCAATTGAAGCTTAGCATTAATGTAAGTTTCTATCCTATAGGATCCGATCGGACCCTGAGAACTGAGTTCTGAAATGGCCCAAAAGCCATACCTACATACTTCTCTTCAAGGTTAGCATTCATATAAGTTTCTATCCTATAGGATCCGATCGGATTTTGAAAATTGAGTTTTCGAAATGCCAAAAAATCCAAACTTATATATCACCATTGGAATTTACCATTGATATAACTTTCTATCCTATAGGATCCTATCGGATTTTGAAAATTGAGTTCTGGAAATGGCTAAAAAGGCATACTTATATATCTCCATTAGAGCGTAGCATTAATATAAGTTTCTACCCTATAGGATCCGATCAGATTTTGAAAATTAAGTTCTCGAAGTGATCAAAAAGCCATACCTACATATAACTATTAAAGCTAAGCATCGATATAAGTATCTATCCTACAGGATCCGATTGGATTCTGAAAAATGAGTTCTGCAAATGGCCGAAAAGGTATACCTACATATCTGTATTCAATCTTAGCATTGATCTAAGTTTCTATCCTATCGGATCCGATCGGATTTTGAAAATTGACTTCTGGAACTGGCCAAAAATGTATACCTACATATCTCGATTGGAACCAAGCATTGATATAACTATCTATCCTGTAGGATCCTATCGGATTTTGAAAATTGAGTTCTGGAAGTGATGAAAAAGGCATATCCACATATCTCTATTGGAGCTTACCATTGATATAAGCTTCTATCCTATAGGATCCGATAGGATTTTGAAAATTGAATCCTGGAAGTGATGAAAAAGGCGTACCTATATATTTCAATTGAAGCTTAGCATTAATGTAAGCTTCTATCCTATAGAATCCGACCGGATTCTGAAAATTGACTTCTGGAAAAGCCAAAAAGGCATACCTATATATCTGTATTTCAGCTTACCATTCATATTAGTTTCTATCCTGTAGGATCCGACCGGATTTTGAAAAGTGAATTCTGGAAATGGTCCAAAAGCCATACCTACATACTTCTCTTCAAGGTTAGCATTGATATAAGTTTCTATCCTATAGGATCCGATCG
>CAJNOL010001188.1:53749-75548 GCA_905250125.1 Rotaria sordida | reverse complement strand
CAAATTATTTTCATAATAGATAGATATAAGACATTACACCAATATATAGAAAGATAGAGAATTTGAAGCACTATCAGAATATATGGTTACTTTTTTAAAAAGGTAGCTCGATAGTGATGAAAAACTTATTTTCATGACAGTGACAAAATCATGTCGGTGGGAATTTGGACATGAGGGTGTCTTCGTTGTACTCTATTTCTTATGGTAATGCATAAGTGTAAACTAAGACAAATATACAGGATGATAGAAAATCCCACGGGCTTTCAGAATATATCATTATTTTTTTAAAAATATGTTATTATAGAAAAGATTTTGTTAAAATACTGAGTGCAGTTTCTTTTTTTCGGGGGTATATATGATTGTTGTTGTACGAGGTGCGTCTGATCTTGGTAAATCATTTACTTGGTTTCGCTTCGATATTCTTCAAAGTTTGATTCTTATAATATTTCTTGTATCACAAGGTAGACTTTCAGATTGAAGAAGAAATGATGGTATATTTTTTACTTTCCATGATGGATGTATCTGTTTGAAATGTTATACGACAGAGCGAAATTCTTTTTTGCCTTTAGCAGATGATTGATTTGGCATTCTGAGTTGATTCAGTCATAATGAACTAATGTTATCCTTTATATATTCCTGTTATGGACATGTGCAGAAAAGAAAATATGTCTGCGAAAGAAAAATTTTCTCTTCTAACATGAGTTGACTAGAGTGACTCTGGAAATAATATTTCTTTCACCATTTTTATATCAAATTTTCGCTACTGAAAAATTGAAAAAATAGTACATAACAATATTGTTACTGGTTCTCCCCCATAATACAAGTTATAGATCTCAAACTTTGTAGTTATGTAGGACTTGATATGTACAATAATCTGCCAAAGTTTCAGGAAGTTTGCTTTTGTTGAATGCGAGAACGATAAATTTCAAAATCATTACAGAACTTCTGGGACACTCTTTATATTTAATTTATCGAGAATATTACAATGATTTCCTACCAGTTGGCAAATGTGTTAAACGACAACCTGATTCACTTTTATTCACATGTTGACCACCTGGACCTCTTGAACGAATAGGTTCAGCTATTAAATCTTTAGCAGGAAGTTCGATTTTAATCTACAAAAAGAAAAAAAAGAACAATTACTTCAAGAACATGAATTAATTCTTTGGCATACATCTTTTGGCTGAGGTAAAACAGCAACCGTAACTGTACTTGTATGAATTCGTCCACTTTTTTCCGTTTGTGGAACACGTTGTACTCGATGTACTCCACATTCATATTTTAAACTTTTAAATACATCTAAACCATTTATAAATGCTTTTCCTTGACGAAGACCACCTTTAAATACAAAATTTATAATTGTTTATTGTATAGATTTGTGTATGGTTTTTTTTTTCTATTCATACCAATATCAGTTTTATCATATTCAACTATTTCAAAAGACCATTTTCGAAAATTAGCATAATTTGTATACATTTGAAATAATTCTTTAGCAAATAACATTGCTTCTTGACCACCAACACCAGTCGTAACTTCAAGTTCAGCATCATCATTATCAGCAGGTGCTTCCGGTAAAATATGCTCTAGAATCTAAGAATAATAATGAATAAATTAAAAGATTCAAATAATTATTATTCACTTCATTATCAATTGAATTTAAATTTGTTCGTAGACGAACAAGTTCATCCGTAGCCATTTGTGAAATATCATCATCATCATTATTTTCTATAGAAAAACTATAAAATTAATTTTAAGAATATATTTTTTATTTTTATGTTTTTCTTTTCAGTCTGTAAAAAAAACGGAATAATTTCTGTCGCATGACTCAATGCTAGGTGAATACTTGTAAAAAAAACAACACAGTAAAAGAAAAAAAAAGAGAAAAAGAATAAGAAATGTTGAATAGCAATCAAATAACTCTATTAAAATAGTGAATAAAATGAAATTTTTAAACATTTAAAAAGTTTCATGTCGTTTATACAGCGCTATGTTTACCAAAAACAAACGACAAACAAAGTTCGATTTTTATCAAAAAAAACTAATCCATAGAATGATCATTGACTTTTATTTTATAAAATATTTTATGAACTATTACTTGATGTTTTCTATTTTGAATAAAACAAGTCCACTAACAATCTCAATATTTCACATATATTAAATTGAAAAGAAAAATCTAACCAGGAGAAAAAGAAAGTACTTCTAACTATAACTTTCAAAAAACAACACAATATTTGCACTTAATTCAATTCTTTTTTTTTTTTCTTGCTTTAAATAGAAATTCTCCTAAGGCAATAATCAAAGTGTAGATGCTTTATATAATCGGATATGAAAGTTTAAATTACAAATGGGATACTATTAATTTTTCAATTTATCAGATGATGTATCAAACTATATTTCAGTTCATATCAAATTATAAAATATAGTTTTATTAACAAGTTATAGATATAACGAATACTATAAGAGTTTAAATGTTTCTCAATTGTCGAATTTTATTCATATCAACCAATTTCAATTAAGAAATTTTCTATGTAAGAAAGAATTTTTTTTATGTCAATATTATAGAGAAATATAATAAAAGTCATCATGATTATTATTGTTTTACCATTCGAAAGTGTTTTTGTTTCATCAATATCTTGAAGAAGTTTTTCACGTAATTTCATTGTTTGTAAAATTTTTTTAAGATATTGAATTCTTTCAATTGTATTTTCATTTTCATTTATTTGTAATTGATCTAATTCTTTTTTATAATTTATTGTTAAACGTTTTATAATATTATCAATAATTATATTATTATTATTATTATTTATTGTTGTTAATGTTCGTCGAGAAAATATTATAAATGATAAACGTTTTAAATAAATATTCCACATTTTTCTAGAATATATTTATATATTAGCTAAACATATCAAATAACTTATTTTGATAATTATTTAATTCTTCAAGAAATATTTTGTTAATCATGAACATATATATTTTTTTTATTAATTATTATTCATGTATCAAAAGAAAAACGATTAAACAATGAACAATTATTACAAAAGAATAAATAAATCAATATACAAAGATATTGATTAATGCACGTTACTGACTACAAAATTAGAATGCACATTGTTAGATATTTCACAATTTTTTTGAAAAAGAAAAACTAGATCATTTCTTTGAAGGCATCTGTTAAACATGATATACCGCACAATTAAGAAGAAAAAGAAATAAAAACAAAAAACATCAATACACGATCAATTTGAATTGAAAGTCACATTTATACATAAATTTTGAAAAGAAAAAATAAACAAATAAATACGATAATCATCAATCTGACAAGCATTCATGTCTTCATTCGAGGATAATAATACACGAGATTCTTTGATCAATGTGATATTATACAACATAAAAGAACATCTATCACCATGCATCCGTATATCGTATATCGCATTCTTGTAAAGCAGGTAATTTTTCCTAAATAAAATATTGTCTCTTATTTCTTTTTTTTTGTAAATTAAAATATTATAAAATTCATACTTTTAAAGCTTCAAAAGTTACTGGAGACAAATGTGTAGAATTCAAATTAAGTTTTCTTAACATTTTCATATCTAAAAAAAAGAAAACCAATGGAGAAAAAATACCCATAAGGAAGAATAAATAAACTTACAAGATAAATAAGTTAGACCTTTATCTGTTACTTGTGTTTCACATAAATTAAGTACTTGTAATCGATTTAAATGTTCGGAAATTAATTCCAAACCTGCATCACCAAACTTAAACAAACAAAAAAAGTTTCAAGTATTTTTTTTTTCAAAATTTCTCATCATTTACTTGTGTCGACCATAAATTTAGATATCGAAGTGCTGGTAATTTAATTAATTGTTCAGCACAAGCACTTGTTACATTTGTAAATGCTAAACTTAAACATTCAAGATTACCAAATGAACCACTAGATAATAATTTTGCTAGATCACTATCTGTTGAACGTGATGGTAATGTTAATTTTCTTGGTCCACCTTTTTGTTGTAATTCTCTTAATGCTATTTGTCTGTCACATACTTTTGCATATAATTTTAAACCAGTTGGTGTTGATTGTAATGTTGATATTAATTGTAATTTATTATCACGATTTTCTACAGCATCTAAATCAAGCATAGCACATAGAGTCTAAAAGAAAATTTATTTTTCTCCTCAAAATAAAAATAAAAAATGATTATCTGATTAATTTTACTTCTAATGAACTTTGATTTTCACGTAATGCAAGTAACATTAATGCTGGTAATAATTTATTAATACTTAATAAAAATCGTTTTTTTCGACAACAACATGAAATTAATTTATTAAGCTAAAATATAAAAATAAGAATTTTATTTGTTTTTTTTTTTTTTCTATTTAATTAAACATACAATAAGTGAAAACATTTCACCATCATCATCACATGCCACACTACCCAAACAAAACATTTCAAGCCATCCTTCTTTTCCTTCTCGAATACCTAATACTGTTTGATGAACTTCACATCGAGAATCATCAACAAAATTTTTAACAACATTTTTAAATATTCTATTCAAAAGAAAATATAATCTTTAGAAAATGAGTCCTTTTTTTTTTAATTTTAATTAAGAAAAATTACTCTATAAAACGATCATGTGTTAATGCTTCATCAGGAAATGGAATTGATTGAAGAAGTAAACCAAGTTGTGGTCTCCAGTCATCAAATGTAGACCTAAAACAAGTACAAAATATAGGTCAGACATGTAATTAAATAGAGGAAATATTTAAAGCTTTCTTTTGTTTTTACATTAAACACTAACTAATAGATATAGTGCATGATCAAGCAGAATAATCGAATTATTAATCTCATGGTTCTTTCATATAGAAGTCATAAATAGATTACAAGTCTATCTTACACGTATCTAAGATAGAAACAAAAAGAAAAAGAATTCTTATTTTAAGCCTAAAGCAACTATTAATGAAGTTCAAAAATCAAAAAAAAGAAAACTTTCGTCAAGTATCACTTATTTAATTTTATGAATTATTCCTATTTAACTCTTTGGTCATCGATGACGTATATAAACGTCACGAGCTTTATTATTGTATAAAATTAGCGTAATTGCTCATAATGCATGCTTTGCTTTAATATACATTCGCATAAAAGCAAATGTCAGACAGTACGAGCTTTTATATAATCATTTTATTATAGTACACGTTAGAGTTACACCATAAATAGTTATTACGAATTTTCTCAAGAATTGTTTTTTCCTTTCTTATATCTATAATTAAAGAGTTAATATTTAGAGAGATGAATATTCAGGAAGTAGTTCAAGTACAAAAAACAGCTATGATGTCTAAAAACTAAATACTGGTGGAGTGTTTTAAAAAAAAACTCAATCAAATGTGTAAGGTCAATTTGACCCAAGCATAAAAAATGGAATGTAAGAGAAGAGTATTTGAAATTAGTTAGTGTAGAATGTTAATCCATGGAATATTGAAAGTCGACATTATTTTTTCTATTCAATAATAGACTTTCTGATTGATTGTCATGAAATTTTTTCTTAATCAAAATTTCCAATATCAAAAATTGACATTTTTTGCATATGTTATATTTCTTAATTTTATTATAATAACTTACATAGTTTGTAACATTGTTGTATAACAAACTAATTGACTATCAGTTTCTTCTTCATATGCTCGACAACTATCTTTATCTTCAAATCGAAAACTAAAGCATACAAAACAAAATATTGAAATAATTTTCAATTAAATAAATAAATAAATAAATAAAAATGAAATTTTGTTTTTCTTTTTGTCTCTTACCTTTTTCTATCTTCAAAAAAATTATAAATAGCTGCAAGACAAACAGAAACAAAATTTGATAAAACACGTGGAAATGGACAGATCATTGTTGGACCATGTATTCTATATATAATAAAATTTCATTTTTTTTTTTTATCAAATATTTTTTTTTTTTTTGTTTACCTTTTAATAAAATTTTGTACAACACGTAAACCATCATTTTGTGAATTAAGTGCAAGTAAATATTCTTGAACAAATATACGCATTCGAGGATATTTACCAAAATCCTTTCAATTAATTTCCTTTGTGTATTCTTTTTTTTTCAGATATTTTTAATAAAAAACTTACAGTATTATGTTTTAATATTCTTTGAACAACAGGTGTAAACATTTCAATAACAATTTGTGAACGAGGACTATCACGACAATGCTAAATTAAATAAATATATATAAGAAAAGGAATTTTGTTATATTTTTACTCGACTAAAAAAATCACATATTTCAGGTGATGGATAATTTTTTTCAAGTAATGGTGCTAATGATACAATGACATTTTCATGAACATATCGTGGTAAATTAAATTGTTGCTAAAAAATAAAAGAAAAAAAAGAAAACAATGATTAAAGAATATATTGTTGAAAATTTTACTTGTTGAAGAATTTCAGAAATAATTTCAAGTGGAAATTGATGAATTTCAGCATCTTCAATTGGTATTGTCATTGCAAAATCAATCATATGCTAAAATTGATTTTATTTTAAAAGGATATCATTTAGAAAAAAAAATATATATATATAAATTTTACTGTCATTTCTTTTAATAATATTTCAGGACGATTTGCTGATCGTAAAATTCGTTCAAATTTTAATTTATTTCGCTAGAAAAAAAAAAAAAAAGAAAAGTATATTTTTAGAAATAAAATCTAGACATAATTTTAATAACATACTTTCCATTGAATTGAATAGAACCATTGATCTCTTAAATAAAGTGTACCGACCTAAAAAAAATCATAAAAAAAGTTGTTTATTATCGATTTAATTTTGAATAAAAAAAAAACAAAACAAGAAATTGTTTACTTGCAAAAAATAAATACATTCATTTGTAACAATTCGAATACAAAAACGACATTTTGAATCAATCATTTTTGTTTTTGACCATGGACATATATCTTCTATTGATGTATAAAGTATCGGTCGATCCATATAACCTTCACTCTAGAAAATACATATATTTTTTTTATTAAATATTTATTAAAAAAAAGTTCATAAACACAAACTGTATTGGATACTATTTCATTGTGTTTAAGAGAAAGATGATGATCTTCCCAACGACGAAGAAAACGGGAAAAACGAATTTTTTCAATGATATTTCTTGCATGAGGAACACGACAAACTTGCATAAGACCGTCAGTTAATAATTTATAACGTTGTTGAACACGGCGACCATCTATAAGCATGCAAAGTGCATTAGATGTTGTTTGACTAGCAGTAGTAGCAGCAGGAGCAGTAGCAGTGGTAGTGGCTACAACATTCGATGATGATGTAAGAGTTATATTACCATCTTCACTTAAGGGATAATAAGTATTGCATGTGTCAACAGGATTCACTGGTAATGAATTTGGTGTAGATCCTAATCGATCTTCCATTGAATTAGAATGACTTACGAAAGAAAATCAATGAATAAACCAAAATAAAAATAATTTATTAATAAATTTTTCTTGTTACTTTCGATATACTCTATATATATATATAATTTATCTAAAAATAGATTAGAAAATTTAATAATATCGAAAAAAAAAACAATGATCCATTGAGAAAACATTTTTCTCTATATCATTAACATCCGATCCATCAAACGCTTTTTATTATTAAATGAATCTTACATGTCTTCCATACTTAATAGTGAATACACTAGCATTATAAATTCATCTATAAAAAGAATAGTTAACTTTCTTTGAAGAAAAAAAAAACAAACAAAAGTTCATAGAATCCAATGAAAAAAATCTAAGTTTTAACATAGATTGTCTATTAAGAACAACTGAAGACTGTCGAATAACATAATAACATTTCTATTTCATCATAATCATTAGTTATCAACATAAGTTTTACTAAATTGAAGTTGACAAATTCTCATCAACAATAAAAAAAAAGAAAAGAAAAAGATATGGTTCTACAACTTTTTTGATATTCGAAATATATCACTTATGGACTTACTTGAAAATACAAAAAGAAGAGTTGTTCTTTTTATTTTCATTAAACCTAAACTAGTGAGTAGATACTATCCTATATTAATAAGACAGAATGAAAAGGCAGACATACAACACACAATTATTTATGATAATATAAGGCGAAGAGTAGGATGAGAAAAAAAAAAAGAAGGAAATGATGTCAACTACATTGGTCCAGTCTGTTTTTTTTTTGAAATATAGAAGCAATTGCTTAGGAAAAAAGGAAAGAAAAAAAAAAGACATGCCATTGACAATGATGACGACTATCGAACAAAAATTCGGGTTCTCTAGACGCACACGCATACGCATTAACACACAACAGCAAGGAATAGCAAAAGAAAACAATCACTATATATCGAACGAATGAGAAAAAAAAAACTAGAGAAAATATAATGCAAAAGAGATAGATAGAAAAAGACTAACTATTTGTGCCTACTATATTGATAAAAAATCTCTTGTCATAGTCAAGTCCTATAATTATGTATTCTGGGCATGCACTAATATTTCTCTTTGCTTCTCATAAATAAAAAAAAACTGGGTTACCGACATATTGTCACAAGTGCTTCACTTAATTAGTACTATGCATTCAGTTTTTTTTTTTTTTTTTGTTTTCAAACTCATGAATATGATGCATAGATAAATTTTCATGTAATATAATTTACATAAAAAAATTATCTTTCTGCATACATATGCATTCTTCTAGAAACACTGATAAATGATATACATTATTCATAATTTATGTAATATTTTTTGTATATTGTTCTACTTATATATGTTTCTTGTCAATTAAGAACAGTATTAGATTTCTTTGGATCGAATTTTTCTTTGTTTTATATAAAAATAAAACAAAACATCAGTAAATTTTATCATTCGCATCGATAACTATGATGAAGATGATTAATGTTGGTCTATAATTTATCATTTATGTTATTTGATATGTTCCAACCTTATTTGCATACACATATGTATTAAAGTTACTCGTAAAATAATCTAAAATAAACAAAAAAAAAAACAAAACATACAAATCAACTCTATTAGAATAGAGTTTTTTTTTTCTTTATATCATATGTGTTTATAGACAAGACAAAGAAAAAATACTAATTTATCGAATGTACATAAAGACATATAGATAAATATATTTTTGTGTAAAAACAAAAAGATATTATTGTTTCCTCACTGATCATATCATAAATAGTCGATTATTTAGACATCAACACCAAATCTAACAAAAATATCAGTATAAATTCAATTATTCAATGTTTTACATCCAGGTCGATATGACCTGTATTTTCTATGTACATTCGCTGTTTATAAATCTATTGAATAAAAAACAAAAAATCCTTCAAAAAACAAAGTTTCTTACGAAAAGTTAATTTTCATTCTAAAAATAGAAGAAATAAAAACAGTCTAGTGTAGGAAGTACAAGTACTATTAAGACGCCCACAATAAGAGATAAAATTAGAAATATCATTGTTTGCTGTTCATTGAATAATTAGATTATGGATAATCATACATCTATATTTATTATATTATTCATTTTTGTTGTACTAACTATTCTATGCAAACAGTTGTAATTTTAATTCGTTTTTTTTTTGTAATAGAATCTTGGTGTTTGGAAAATTTTCAGTAATATTTTGATTAAATTATTTTTCTTTATTACATGCTTGATAAGTGTAACAACAAAGAATTTCGAATTTTTTTTTTTTGTTTTTTATATCTTTGTAATACTCACGCCATTACAGCAATAAATACTAAATTTAGCTTTTTTGATAAAAAAGAAAATTGTTAATAGCAAATATTCTTATATGATCTGTTGAAATCTTTAAGAATTTCTCGAATCTATAACATAAACAAATAGAAATAAATCGTAAAACAAAAATTTATATATATATATATTCTTTTAAAAGTCAATAATTAAATCAAGTTTGAATATGGTGACTAGTTTGTTTTGTTAATAAAATTTCTCATGACTTACTATAAACTACTAGCATAGCCAAGGGTGAGCTAGACCGGACGTTGTCCTATTACCAGAAGAAATAAAAATGTAATAATTACCATCATTGACACTATATTTTGTGGATTTCCCCCAGGATAGTAGTGTTCTGTCTACGATCTCCTCGTTATGTGATTACTATGAATTGATATGACAGTATTGACTTATCTAATCCTAAAACGTTTAGATTAAATATATATTATAGGTCATAACTACCACTAGAATGAATGACGGTAATCATAAACATAAATTGTTTAATATTACATTCAATTTTGAATAAATACTCTCGTTGTTAGACAATAAAACATTCATGTTTATTATCATATAATAATTTTTGAAGAGAACAATTCAATTATAACAATGAAAAAAAAATTGAATTTAACGAACAATTGGAAGTTTTATATATTTCAAATTAATTTGATTAACAAATGTTTATTTATTGCCTTTTTTTCGATAACAAAATGAATTCTGATTAATATATTTCCAATTTAATTTATTATTCTACACATATTCAATTATAAATTAATATTGATTTTTTTTTTATTTACTCTCTATATTCATATTTATTTGATTGAATATTAAATAAGTATTATTGCATTTAATATATCAATACCTGATTTCAATGATAATGTTCCAATAAATCAATAATAATTATTTGTTATTTCTATAAATAAATTATATTTAAGATATTTAACTAGTTTTATTATAGAAAAATTCTTCTTACCATTACATTTGATTAGAGAACAATATGTTAACATTGTATATCATATTACTCAATTGTGTTTTTTTCTTAAATCTATCAAATAATTGTCATATATTAAAAGAAAAAAAAAACATTTTTACAACTTGATTGATAAAACATTATTAGTATCCTATGTTTTTTTTCTTTTTATAAATTCTATCAACTTTTTTTTTTTAGTAATAAAATACAAAAAATTTTTGTGCGTTTTTTTGATACTTTCTCATCTCATTACCACTCAAAAAGGTACATAGAGAAAATTTTCGTTTATTCTAGTTTTTCATTTTATAGCAAAAATAAAAATATTTCTACTAAATATTAAACTTTGGTATACTACGGTTCAATTAAGACAACATAGTGTTGATAATAAATATCTATTCACATTGTTTCAATAATATCATAAATCTAAACTATTTTATAATTTATTGTATTCGTAAATAATCTATAATTATGAAAAGAATTTTTTTTTTTACACAAAAAAAAAAAACAAAAAATCTAAAAATAAAAAATGCTAAGATAACTATATGCATGACATTCAAGTGTCGTTGGAATTCTTTTTTTTTTTTTTTTCTTTCAAATTAACGTGATATTTAGAAAAATATTCTTTCTATTATTATACAACATAAAGAAGATAAAATCAACAAGATAATATGGAATTATTTATAATAAATTATAACATGCAATCTGTTTTGATAATCAAAACTAATTTTATAGAACATCTCGTTAAGAAAATAGAATGAGAAAAATTCTTATTGCCTGCAAACTAAAACCAGTCATTTTATTTTTCAATATACTTTATTATTTGGAAAAACGAAGAAAGAAATTAAATTTCTCTTTAACTTTGATTTTTTTTTTGTTGGTTAAAGTAACACAGCTGATTTATAGAATGTTAGTAGATGAAAATTACTAGTTAAGCATTATGATATCATTTATCATACTCAACTAACATTGACAAGTAGATTGTAGCTGACTTAATTGTTGATGAAGGATGATAGTTATCAGTATAGAATGAAATTTCTATTCTATGAATATTTATCTACAATTCTCGTTTCTTATGATATTTAATTTCCAGGTTTTATCTCATAAAGATTTGTCAAGGCATCTTGAGCTAGGTACATTTAAATCATATAAAATTTTCAGTTCTATATATAGATTTAATATTATTTTTATTTCAAAGAGTATGTCAGATTCCAATATTCTTTTTTATTTTTTTAAATTCTTACTTTTTATGTGAAGAAAAAAGAATGACAAACTTAATACTTTGAAAAACTTTCAAAAGAAAAAAAGGTTATTTATTTATAGAAGTACGTTTTTATATAATAATAAAAATAACCAGATTCTGCTAAGTACTGTGGTTTCATATGGTCTTTCAAATAAAAAAGAAAGCTGTTAGCTATAATGAAGGTCCATTGAGAATTCTAGGATGTAAACATATTTTTCAAGTAGAATATGACGGAAATAATGACAAATTTTGCCAAAAAGTAAAGTGACAAATAAAAAAATTATGTCGTTTGTAAAAAAGATCGGATCTAGGGTTATCTTTCCATGTATTTATGTTAATTTTGATTTTTTCTGATGAAAATTGACTTTGTTTTTTTGAAGGAAAAACAGTATAATGATTTATGACTATATGTAAAGACTTCTATGAATTAGATAGACCAGTGACATTTCAATTAATACAATCATCAATTGATAAATTAAGTTTGAATTCATAAAGCTAAACACAATTTTATACACAAAACCTACTTCAATAGAAAACTGTTTATAAAAGTTCGAATCTTTACTTAATTTATCCATTGATGATTGTATTAATTGAAATATTATTGTTCCCTATCAATTCATTGATAAGTATTCAAATACAACATCGATCTACAAATTACTAGTTCGAATGTTAGTATTAGTTTTCTCTTCGATCCAAAATATTGAATGTAATCTCACTTTCGGCATTAACATAACTATCAAAAATAGTGTTTATACGAGCAAGGTAATTATATACACTTGTTTAATAATATATTAATAAACAATAGATAGGAAAATCCTATTTAGTCATTTGATCAACAATACCTATCGTTAATAAAAAGAAATGATACGTGTAAAACACATTTTTTTTCTTAAATGAGATCGAAGGATAAAAAAGAGCAAAGTATTCTAAAATAATAGAATAAGTTAATTCATCTAATCATCTTGAAAATTAAGTATTATTTTATTCAGCAAGATGTATATTGGAAGTAGTAAAGGTTCTATACATTTTACTTTTGTTACATACATATAGTATGAGAAATATTAATCTTAAAACGTCAAAGTTTTCTATCTCAATCCATTATCATCCATAATTTATTCAAATTTTATCATAACAAATCTATTCTTGTAAAAATATTTATTTCAAAAAAAACGAAAGAATTAAGAAAAAATACTCATAAATAATAATTTTAATAAAAGATTATTTTGTTTTTTGGAAGTTTTTGTTGGCCAGTGACATCTGTTCACAACATCTGTTTGTTTCTTTCGTAATGTATGTATGTTGTATTGTCGAACGCAAAAGCCATTGGAGATATGGTTATATCGTCGTTTTTTTTTTACTAAATTTTATTTATCTTTTACTCAAGATTATCATCTATTTAGAAATATGTCATCATTAACACGTTTAACTTTGTCAACATCATCAACATTATGCCGTCTTGGTCAGTTATTGGCCAGTCGACAAATAATATTTCAACAACAATTACCAATATTAACATCGGCTAATGCTTTAATGATACCATCTCATCGTACAATAGCCACATCGGCTATTCGTCGTGATATTGATTCAGCTGCTAAATATATTGGAGCTGGTGCAGCAACTGTTGGTGTAGCCGGTGCTGGTGCAGGTCGAGTGTTTCTTTTTTGTTTTTTGCATTTAATAGTTTTTCGAAAATCATTAGAAACAAAAAACAAAACATTAATTTAATTTGTTTAGGTATTGGAACTGTATTTGGTTCATTAGTAGTAGCTTATGCACGTAATCCTAGTTTAAAACAACAACTTTTTTCATATGCTATTCTTGGTTTTGCTCTCTCTGAAGCTATGGGACTATTTTGTCTTATGATGGCCTTTATGTAAGTCTTTTTTTCATTTATTTTTCTCTAAAATGAATTATTCTATTTTAGGCTTCTATTTGCTTTCTAAAATCATTGAATAAAAATATTAACACGTATTTTATATATTTGCCTATGCATAATGCGTGTTTAGTTATTGTCTTTAGCGTAATTTTTTTTTCTCATTTGTGTGTGATTTTTTTTCTTTAGTTTTTAGATCTATTTTTTTGTGTCTCTCTTTCTCGATTCCTATCCGAACTATGTTCTTTCCAATTTGTCTGTTTGTAATTTTAATAAGAACAACAGACCTTTTGTTTTTTTTTAGTATTGAAAACAACAGACAAATATATAAGGTATTTCGTCTTGATAAATTGTTTATTCGAATATTATCAATATTTAGATTATTGTGGATAAAAAATCATTATTATTATGATTTCAGCTTAGAAAATTTTTTCTAATTCAAATAGAATTCTTTGTGAATCATTGATGAGAATAGATGCTAGAAATAATTTTTTTTGAAAAACAATTTAACTGATTGTTGTAATTCATAGGCTATATTAAACTGCTAATTTTCAGGTAATTTTAATTTTATTTCATAAACACGTATTAACTACTGTGAAAAGACTTCGATTAATAGTTAAACTAATGATATTATTGAATTTATATTTAAACTCAAAAAAAAACAAAAAAACACGAAAATTAACTACATTTCGAAAGTTGAGTTTACTTTCGTATATTGGAATAAATATAGTGGGTGCACTGTCAGAATAAATGTCTTTCTCAGCATTTTCTCAATTTCACCGTGCCTTTATATTTTGTTTTGGATTTAAGATTCAATTTTCTACAAGAACATATTACAAATTTTGCAATAAGGTGTTACGCAGATATATTAGATAAATAATACTGTGAAGCACTATATCCAGATGTCAAATCGTTTCCCTACCGAGACGATGTTCATTTGATGAATAATAGAAAAGTCTAGAATGGTTCGGTTTTTTATGCTTTTATTCTCAAGATATCGAAATTTTACTGGGTTTTTCAACAAAAAGCTATGGGCCCACGCAAGTCACGTGAAAATATCGACTGCAAACTTTCCACGAACAGAGTTCTTAATGCGATTAGTTCATTGGGTGTGGATATGCGAACTAGTGAAAAAAACGCTCACACCCTCAGAGCAGACTATCTTCTGATGAGATAAACATAAGATATATCTCAATTTGCAAGAAATCGACCTACAGTGGTCTTCGCAATAGACTACTGTCAGCTATCCTTGTCAGTTCGAGAGGTTCTCTAATGACTTTGCCTTGCTGAGAACATGATCCTTGATCTTAAATTTTCAGTATCGATAAAAACTTCGACGACATAAAATAGAAATCGGAAAAAAAACTTTCAAAATAGATGATCGATCGAGATACTTCTCGGTTTGGTAATTCGACCGTAAACAACACTTCATTTTGTTTTTACAGTTTTTCAATCGAACTATTGACTGCAGAGGATGTTAGTTGATATCCATTAATCTCAGAGACTCATTGCTAATCGGTAATGCAGCCAGGCATATACACAACGTCTCATCGTCATTTGGGATCCGCACAAACACCTTTTAAGCATGCGATGATTAATAGTTCCAAGTAGTCAAAATGTGAGGAAAAATGCATTTATATAGGTAAAACCGCAAGTTTCATCACAAAAACGCGCTTTCATCGCTTCTTCTGTCTGCCTGGAACAGAGAACAGATTGAGAAGAGTCTTTGCCAGGCGCTGACTTGAGTGGTGCTGCCATCGAGGTTGAGAAATGTAGCGTACCAACATATTTTTGTGCGTTTACATGTACGATTCCATTACATTTGGACGCGTTTGGAAATGAAAAAATTGCGTTAAAAAGTCCAACATTTGACTCTCGATCGAATGTTCACATTCTTTAATTGAATACACTGTCAGTCAAAAGTATTCTTTGAGCTACGAATGATATCAAACAAAACTATGGCAGTCAATTAGATATTATTGTCCATAATCCTGCCATTTCAAAGATACAATTAACAGTTGATACAGTTCTAGAAGTATTCTGTACCAATTATTATGATATCAAAATACTCAATCAATATTTATTTCCTTATACAAGAAAATGGTCGCATAATTAAGGCATCTAATATAGTGAGTCCGATGGTACTATATGAAAGCTCGAAAGCATTTGGAGAAAAATATACATAATCAACGTTGACTAAACATCAATTGGATGATCTGGTTCCGGTGTAAGAAAAGCGGCGCTCAATACTCTGACCCAAATCGAAGCATGAGAATGATCTAGTAGAAAAAAAAAACTACTCGTTGTCTCTGTCACTCTAAGCTTTTGTGCGACTGACATAATTCAACATGCCCCCGATGCACGTCTTGGTGAATTGGGCGTTGACATGTGATCAATACTCTTCGAAGTGAACTTGAAAATAATGGATTCTTTGTTTTGTTCGATGTTGAAAAATCTAAATTAAAATAGAGATGTGCTTAGCCAAGATTTTTTTCGCATCAAATCTTAAAAATTCTTGAATTCTTATTATTTTGATTTATTCATTCGACGAATGTCACTTTTTTGTGTACTCAAAAAGTGAGTACACTCTAGAATCGGTCAGTATGCCCGTCCGTCCGGCCGTTAACACGATAACTTTTGAAAGGAGAGTCCAATCGCGATGAAATTTTCTACATAGTTCAGTCTTAACAATGTCTCAGTCGAGTTCGAAGATGAGAATGAGTATCCGAGCCATTGGTGAGTTATTGTAAAAATACTCATTTTTTCCTATGGCTTCCCATGCGAAAATCGACCCATCCCTGCTTTCATAAAAAAAATTTCCTATCATACTCAAAATAAAACCCCAACTATTATATACCATTCGATAGAGAATTTCACGATCTACAAAATGGTATATAAAACATAAGGAAACAAGAAAGTTAACTCACCTATTGCAAAGATAATTAAACCGAATTCGGTTCTGTGTTTGTCCACGCTCTAATTGATCCATAAATAGAGCTCTATCTTTCGATCACAGAGATGATAGTTCAAGGTTTTCTGGGATGGAGAACTCGAATCTGTGTTCCATTCGTCTCGAAATTTCATTGGTTGAGCAGTGATCAATAGAAATCAAGTTATAGGAAAAACGAGTTTCTTAGGGTAAATGAAGGTGAAGAGTTCAAATCTGAGCTGTATCTGCCTCCAAATCCTATTGGTTGAGCAGTAGCCAATAGAAATCAAGTGTTTATAGAAAAGGTTTGCCAGGACAATGTTGATGTCCACACATTCTAGAATGACTTCTCTGTCTCATTCACTTTTTGAAGTACACATAACTCTCGGATTTAAATCCGAGGTTTCCGCATTTATTTTTCCATAAAATTGTAACAAACTAATCAATTAAGTGGATAATCGCACCACGTTCTAAACTATCTTGGATCTACTACAGATATTTGTCGATGAAGAAATATTTTTTCCTTCAATCTTTATGTAAAATAAAATAATAATTGATAGATAAATATCGAGATACTTTAAGTAAAAAAGAAACTCTTATAGAGTTTTTGATACTTTCATATCGACATTCAGATCTTGTGTTTTTCATTTATTCATATGTGAATTCGATTCAAGCATTACTTTTGGCATTATATTACGGGTTTGTATACAGTAGTAAAAATAAGCGACATCTTTTATTTCTTGATTGTCAAGTGGATGCCTATTAGACGAATAATAAATCCTTTGAACTTAAAAGCATTCATATATGTGTAAATGAGCTGTAAGAAAGACGACGGAAGATGGATGCTATCGATTCAACACCAGGGTAAGAAGGTTATAGTTAATTGTCTCGTTATCTTAATACACAAAGGTTTTTTAAAAATGTTTTCTGTTATAGAATACGAGAACGAAATAGTCATGAATTGTATTGGAATGATTTGGATCAAGGAAAATTTTTAAGTCTACTTGCTGCTAGTTCGTTAGTAGTACGAACATGCTTTCATCCATTGGGTCTTGTCAAGATTCGTCTTCAGACAGCAGCCAAAGGTGGTTTATCAACAGTAAAAATGATTCAACAAGTATGGTACAAAGAAGGACCAATACGTGGTTTCTATCGAGGCTTTCCAATTAGTCTCGGTAGTCTTATTGCCGAACCTATTTTCACAGGAACACTTGAAAAAATGCGAACAATTCTCAAAAGTAATCGACCTAGTCAAATCGCTCATTCTCATTGGGATATTATTACTAGTACATTGTCTGGTTGTACGGCAGCTTTGATTTATCAATCTTTAACAGGTAAATTATTTTAATTCATCAAAATAATTTGAACCAGAAAAAGAAATAGATCTTCTATTTTAGTACCGATTGATATAATAGCACAACGAATTATGATTACTCGAGCACGTGATAATGTACATGTTGTCAATATTATTCGTGATATATATTATCGATCAGGTGATGGTATTCGTGGTTTTTATAAAGGATACTTAGTATCACTTTCAATGTCGATTCCATATAATTCAATTATATGGACAATCTATTGGCGAGTTCAAGCCAAACTTGAACGAATTATTCCTTTCGAATATGATCGATTGATAGCTCCTCTTTCAGCTATCATAGCATCTCTATTAACATCACTTTTAACTCAACCTATAGATGTTCTTAAAACTCGTCTTCAAGTAGCTTCAAAACGACAATCACTTTGGAGAACATTTCGAATTTTAATTGATGAACGTGGTTTAAGAGGTTGTTTCTCTGGATCTTTACCTCGAGCTTGTATTCTTGTACCTTACTCTATTGTAATGATGTCTTTCTATGAAATAATCAAACGAGCATCTGTACGATCTATTCCAAATTAACATTTTTTTCAATACATCCATAGAAATGTTTTCTTTTCTTACGAGAACGAATTCTTCAAACAATGAAACATTCTGTAATATAATTTGTCCAATGAAAAATATGTTTTCTTATCGAATAAATTGTTTGTATATATTCTCAAACTGGAATGTCAAATGACAATAAAGTACATCACTAATCGTATTTCTTGAAACATTTTAAAACGATGACTCATACGAACTCGAAATGTTCGATAGAGAGTACTTGCAAAATTCGTGGAATCTAATCAAATAAATCATTCGAATAGATATGATAATGGCGAAAGAAAAAAAATTCAAATAAAAATTATTTAACTGTAAACAAATTCAAAGACGATCAATTTCAAGCACTTTTCCCTAGTTGAACATCTTGTAACCAAGATCTTGGCCAAGATACAAGGTATAGATTAGTAAGCAGATCTTGAAAATTTAGGTGCAGAATAATCGCATTATCTTGTATTAAGATCTGAAATTAGATCTTGGGTACAGATTCTTAAGGTCTTGAGTGCAAATTCATAAGATCTTGTATACAGATACACAAGATCTTGGGTACACATGTATAAGATCTTGAATACAAATGTTCAATATCTTTAATCCTATATCTAGTATTTTGTGATCGTTTTTACTGATTTTTGTTTCTAGCAATTACGTCTCTCATACTAATAATCAAGGTTTATAAGATCTTCAGTGAAAATCCTGCTGTTCAATTTATATTTAATAATGAGAAATAATTATCTGACGATTCAGTGTACCTTAATTTTCCGCTAAAAATAGTACAAAAAAAAACAAGAACTAAGAAATGTGAAAAATTTTGTAGTTGATATGAGAAATTTTTATGGTTCAAAAACATCTCTTTTTATGGAAATTCAAATAAAGAAAAACCACAGAGTAAAAAACTGTTATTCTCTGTTTTTATTAATATTCACGTCTAATTCTGTGCATACTGTTATTTTTCTTCGTGTCTAATGCCTGTTGCTGATGCTGAGTTGTCAATAATTCGTCTTTATTTTTATTGAGACGCATCGGATAATAATGATGACATGAAGTCGATAATCATGTGTGTAAAAAAAAGTTTTATCTGATAGTTTAAATTATTCATAACAATCTAGAAATAAAAATAAATTTAGCATTTTTAATTTCTGTGATGTCCTAGAAAAATCAATATGAGAAGAAAAAATTGGATAATCTATCTAAATTAAAGATTTCTTTAATACTAAAATCTAAAAGTCTTTTATTTTACCATTTTTCATGAAAAAATTTGATTTAAAAGCTTTGAATTTTGAATCATCTTGTATGGTAACCTGACATCAATCAGCTTCTTATAAAACATCACTCTTTCATGCACTCACACTAGATTAGTCCAAAAAGCTTTGTTCATACTTTAAAAAATTTCTTTTGAATCAGTTTCTTCGTTCTTGATTCTTGATAACTTTGATTTTATTGGTTGTCAAGTGTTCCCACTATTATTAAATTTCTTGCATATTCATGAGATTTGAATGTTTATATGGTTGAGTTTTGGAAAGAAATTCCAAAGGTGTACGGGGGGTGCGAGTGTGGGTCTTCCTTTCCCAAATCTACACCCACACCCCCATCTCCCACACCCACACCCGCCGCCGTAGCAGCGAAAATTTAAAGAATTTCTGAGCTGTCGTCACCGCTGACTAACAGTAGATACAACCATTGTACCATCGTTACTAAGAAAAAATTATGAAAGTTCCAGCCTCCACCACCAATACCTGAATACGAAAATCAAAAACTTTTACTTATATTCGGTTGTTTGAACCATAAAGTTTTTTATCAATCTTTTCGGTTGCTTATATGAACAAAAAAGTAATACTCTATGTCAGGTATAAGAAAAGCACAAAGAAGTTTTTATTAATGTTGGTGGCTCGAATTTTATTTATATTTGAATCTATCACTCAATATAACGAATTTTCAAAATTTCAATGAAAGTTTTTTTTATTCTAAGAAAGCTACGTAACGTACTAAAGCAATAATTTATATACTATCATTCGTGTCATTTGCACAAAAGAGCAAATGATACATTAGATATGAAACGAATTTATTGCAAAATTTTCTTTTATCAATGAAAATTTGAACAAATAGATTATAGTTCATCCTCAATTGGAAAGGGATTAGCATCTACACTTTTACATGACGCACAGAACTTATGATAAATCTTCTGTTGGTAATTCATCGAGTGATAGAAACTCAGCAAACCAAAATAACAAATTAGCATATTCCCTCCCTGTTTTCTCTAAATCGCTAAATAACAAAAGATGCACAATAAAAATAAGATCTCCCACATAACTCAAACTTAATGTTTTGTGGAGATTGCCTTCCAGTCTCTATCGTTAAAAACTCAAAAGGACAAATTTTTTAGTATCTTGATATCTATTAACAAAGTTTGTCCACGCTTAGGATCACTGGATCTCTTGGCTTCAGACCATAGTTATTAGTAATTGATCATTCCTATCTAAACTACTTAAATATAATATCTTGATTAAAATAACGTGCGAAATAAGATTATTTCATTTAATTCTTTGAAACTATTAGTAATCAAACATTGAAAAAACAGACATTTCTTATCATTGAAAGAATTATTCAGTTTTGAAATTTTCAGCCGCTGCCGCCGAAGAACCCACATATTCGAATCAGACACCGCCGATTGACTCATCGGCTTACACCTCTAGTCGAGAACTGCAACGAGTGTGTCTAGATACAGAACTAAATAGAATAGAAATTAGGCTGGTAAATCCCTTTCGATACCATGCCCTGACTGTCAAAATCATTCTTGGGCTAGGCAGTATCACGCTAGTACCCTAAAATACTCGTAAAGATATGCAATTTAGTACAGTCTGCACATTTAAGAATGACTTCGAGATACAAAAGTTGCTTGAAGTACGTTGTTAGCCAAATTGATATTTCTAGCTGTGTCTTCTAACGTAATACTTTCATTGTACACTTATAATTTTACTACTTTGCCTAGCTATTCAAATCGGCAATCTTTGTCAGTGACATCGAATTCTTTTAAACCGTTCGACTTCCGTACTAAAAGAGTCACACTTGAATAGTTAAGTTTTCAAAGTTTTTGAGAAATTCTCTCAAAATCTAGTAGGTCTTACAAGG
>CAJNOL010001188.1:26883-44287 GCA_905250125.1 Rotaria sordida | reverse complement strand
TTTATATACTGAAGAGGCTTTTTGAATAATCAAGAAAGAAGATTAGCGGAAAACATATTTGCGTTGTTTTGGTGATATTTCCAAAGAGAGACTAGAATATATATCTAAGTTATAGTTTTTTGAGTTAACAATAGAGTAAAGCAAATTAATATTTTTCGTTCAAAGAGACAAAATCATCCTGAGAGCAAAGTGTGATTTTATTTAGAAAAATTTATATCGGAAATTCGGCGCAAAATATAAAACAGCGTGCTTATGGAAAGTAACGGACGATCAGCATGTTTAGCTATTGTCTGGTATATCTGCCATTAGTAATACTGGATAGATGTTTCGTAATGTTCGACTCTGCGTGTATGGTGACATCTTTTGGTTTTTGAATGTCTAGCTGCTGTGTGAGGATTTCAAAACTTATTTGGTTTGTAGGTTTTGTAGCTTTAGTTATTTTTGAATGAATATATCTTTGGATAACTTGAAAAATATGTAGGCATTTTGTGGATCACCATGGATATTTAATTCTTTTTTGTATTGGTTGGTCATATTTGATTTATGCTTTATCAGCATAGTAGCTTGCTGTGTAGACATAATACACGTCAGCGAGTATTCAAACCAAAGAAAACGACTTTGCCTTCCTACTCGATATAAAAACGAGTCAGGTGACAGTCAGCTTATTCTTTTGATCACAGCAACCACGTCAAATTTACCATGAGCAAATCGTACGACATAAAAGGTGATGTAAGTATCTACTAAAGTACAGTCGGTGACAAAAGTTTAAGCGAGTTTATTTCTTTCAATTATTTTTACACATTTGTTTTTTTTCCAATTTTTCTTTCACATAAAGAGGCATTAATCGGATTAAAGTGGTGATATAGATGATAAGAGAAGCCAACTACCTGACTCAATATTGCTCGAAACTTCATCTGTCTATATAAATTTTTCATTATTCAAATGTTTTTTTCCCAGTGAAAATAATCTTTAGTATTTTGGTCAAAACAGTGAGCTCCAAACTGCGTAAACTCCAAATTTGGAGCCTACTAACGCATCCATATTTTACCATCATTTGGAGTCCATGTTTTATCTCAAGGCCTATCCTATGGGGGTACCCGTAGGTCCTCAACGGCTATCCTATGGAGTACCTACAGGTTCTCAAAGCTTATCCTAGGGAGTACCCATAGGTCCTCAATGGCTATACTATGGGGGCACCTATAGGTTCCCAAGAGCTGTCCTATAGAGGCACCCATAGGTTTTCAAGGGCTCTCCGATGGGAGCACCTATAGGTTCCCAAGACCTATCCTATAGAGACGCTCACAGGTCCTCAAGGGCTATCTTATGGAGGTGCCCATAGGTTCCCAAGGGCTAACCTATAGGTGTACTCGTAGGTCCTCAAGGCCAATCCTATGGAAGTACTCACAGGTCCTCAAGATCTATTTTATGGGGTATCCATGGGTCCTCAAGGTCTATTCTATGGGGGTACCCACAAGTTCTCAAGGACTATTCTAGGGGGAGGCACAGTGGACAGAAAATAGGAGTCAGGGACAATTCGCAAGTGCCAAATTGCTTTTGAATCGATACTACGTGCATTATGTGGGTTCTACTGAGCTATGAGTACCCTAAAAAGAGTTCGTGCTTCTAACGTATTTCTGTCGAGATATTTAATTTTTATGGCATTTTTTGAGAAAGAGCCGTAGCCGTCGTCCTCAGGTTCACTTAAAAAACCAACTTTCGAATTTCGACTTGAAACTTTGCTCAGAGAAAGGCCTTAATGAGACTACTTTATTCTAAATGTTCCAGATTCTTGGGTTCCTTCTATTCCGAGATACGAGTACAAGAAAAAAGACTCTTTTTCACATCACTTATAGCACAAAATATTAAATGTTTATATCTAAGGATAGGAGCAACCAAAAAATTTGAAATTTTAGAATTAACTATTTTTATTGAGACCTTTCTCTGAGCAAAGTTTCAAGTCGAAATTCGAAAGTTGATTTTTCAGGTGTGCCTGAGGGCACCACGGCGTTATATCATAAAATGCCGTAATAAATCAAATATCTCAGCAAGTGTTTAAGCGGGTATCTTTGGGTATCCACAGAAAGTAGATGATGACTTACTCTATCAAATAACAAATTAAAACTTGATTAAAGCTCCGGCAAGATCCGATGAACAAGCTATATTGTGGATCAGTGACTATTTTCCACTATACTGACAGTAAGCTTTTGATCTTATTATAGCCTAAAGAATTTCACGAAGTCCGAACGGTTTGCAATATATAGTAAATATATAACACTGTATAACTATATAATAACTGATGAATACAACTAGATTCTCAATTTAAAACTTACATTTTACTTATATAGTTCTATTAGTGATATTTACCTATTTTACGTACTTTATGGTGCCTGCAAATTAACAAATACTTGCTTTCAATCATTATCCTAAATGGAGTTAAATGCAGGACCATAGCAGCTCCAATGCTAGCTACAATAGGAGCTTAAATCTCGAAAACCGATTTTGTCGCCTGACTATTTATTGTGGGATGAGGGATACCCGCAAGTCCTCAAGGGCTATCCTCTAGAGGTGCCTATAAGTTCGCAACAGCTACCCTATAATGGTACCCAAAAGTATGTGTATGACAGCTTCAGTCGAATTCACTGAGTGGGAGCTGGTCAGTTGACTGTCCTTCGCATGAGCTAGAGATGTATACCAGCCTCTTACACTCATCTCGTGAGATGTGAAACTGGAGCTGTTAGAAACATAATACTGAATCAATCTTTCACTGAAGAGGAACTAAAAGTATACCCAAATTTCGAAACAAAATCGATTTGGCATAATACTAATTGTGAAGTAAAACCACTCGTCATTGGACTCGATAACACCAAGCTAAGAAAAACAGGCCGCCCTTACTTCCGACAGGAAAACTAGAGTACACGTCACTTATGTTACTGCCTCACTCACTATTTCCTACCGTATACTACACTACTTAATGCATTACGTGCGAGCAACGCTCTTGCCAAACCTTTCAGGGCTACACTTAAATGCTCTAGAAAACCAACGACAACTAGCGCTAGATATTTCCTGAATAGTTAGCGGTACACGATACCTTTCAGACGGATAGCCATTCAAAAGTAACCAGAACTACAACAAGACAGTCCTTCTAAAATTAGCGGTACCAAATCTCGCTAGCTATTGAGGACTTATGGATACCCCTATACGATAGGCCTTGAAATAAAACATGGGCTCCAAATAATGATAAAATATGGATGCGCAAGTGGGCTGACAATGTGGAATTTACGCGTGGAGCTCACTTTTTTTGACCCAGTATTCTCTAGTATTTCGCATTTTGTAACAGAGAGATTTGCGCTAAAATAAAAAAAAATAGACCAGTCGATAGAGAATTTCACGTTCTATCGGTTTAAAAACTGTCTGTTGTCAGAATTGGTCTTTACCTCTAAAATCTGATTTTAATAGGAATAGCCCAAAAAAATGAACTGGTTTTTTCCCATCAAAATAATTAAAAAAAAAGGGAAGTTACTCATGTTATTCCAAACTTTTTCTCAAGCAGATGAACGTAAAAAACCAGATGTATTAGAACTTCAAATACACTATTTTGTTCAGTTTTGAATGCTCTTTCCAATGGCGTACAATACATTGCGATAAGAGAGAATATATAGGAACCAATTTGACTTTTTCCTTTTTTTGCCAGCTATTCTCGTTAGAACCAGGTTTTTGAAGTGAAGATCAAGTCTGGCAACGGAACTTTTTTTTGTAAAAAAGACAGATAGAATGTGAAATTATCCATCGGCTGGCCTATATTGTTCATTTGAGCGTCAAACTCTTGGCTACCAAATACGAAATACTAGAAAATACTAAAACTTATCTTGACTCGAAAAACTTATTTTCATTATGAAAAATCTATATAGACAGATGGAGTCTCCTCGAATACTACATTATGTAGTCAGCCTCCATTACTATCTATATCACCACTTGAATTAGATCAGCACCTTTTCATGTGAAAGAAAAATTCAAAGAAACAAATTCGTTTAAACTTTTTGTCGCCGCTGACTGTAGAGTTTTCATGTCGATGAGTTGATAGATTTCTCTTAATTCAATCACACTCACTAAAAATTATTAGTTGAAAGAATTGACCATCATGCTGGACTTTATAAATTCTACTTCGACATTGACTTGCTTTTTTTTCCAATGATAACTGATTTAATGATTAGAACAGATCTTTGACAATAATTATATCCTTTATATGTGAAAAGTATTTTCAAAAACTGAATCGAAATTTCTTGGGTAGTGTCCATCAATCGATGAGAGAACGCTGTTACACCATGGTGTTGCTGCAATATTGTCAATGACTTTTTTAAAAATTTCTTCGCGAACAAATAAAGTGTAGTTTGGTCTTCATATCTATTATAGTGATACTGCTTTTGAATATTGTGACTCTATTGTTCTCTGCAATAATTGAGTGATGCCAGTTTTGGCGGATATCTAAGAAGAAAATAGCGAACTCCATAATCTCAGAGAATTGTTTAAACTATTACAGAATTGTATGTTCGATCAAAATTAATTCGTTTTTTTTGCGACTGGAAATGCATTGATTTAGTTTGAACAGTTACATTTCATTATTATTGCGCTTTTTAACAGGTGAGCGATAATGAATTGCACTAAATGTTTTTGTTTTTCTTCGTTCATTTTCTGAACAGGAAATATATTCATTTTTATATTAAAAGATGGAGAATTACAAGCTCTACAAAACTATCAGCTTTGTTTTTCAAATAAGTTTTTCTTGTCGTTGACTGATTAAAAAGTTCCGCAACTATTAAATCATTCAACTACGATTTGCTATTTTCTGCTGACAATTATCGATTAATGCAAGCTTTTCCTCATCAAAGTCAATGCTAAAAATAAAGTATTTGACACCAATCGATAGAGAATGTTGTACTGTATCCGTCTAAGACCTTTTTAAGGTTCATGGTATTGTTGCTCAGGAGAAAAACTGACACCAGTCGTTATTTTAGAATACGCTTTAGAAAAACATGTTGTTAAAAGCCAGATTTTCTCTAAAAAAGATTTACTATTATATCATTGACTGTTAAATTGAACAGTGTAAAAACTTAGGTTGTTTCGAATTAAAACAAAAGAACTATGGTCTAGGTTTACCCAAAACGGGCTTGTTCGTTGTTTTCACATATTATCTTTCGAAACAATTTCTCGAAAATATTTCTTCTAAAATTATAAAAAATGCAATCAAAGTTGCAAAATTTTATGGAGAATTTTGTAACATAGGTTTTTTAACTGAACTGTTCTTTAAAAATTTCCGTTAGTTTTTTCGTTTTTTATTGTCGCAGTTGAATGTTTGAGTGAATGTGAATCTTTTTTAAATCAGGCGCCGAAAAATATATTTCCTGAACAGAAAATGAACAATAAAAAGCTAAGACATTTAGTGAAACTCATTATGACTCACTCATTACTTTTTAAAAATTACTTTCTCATTATTTTCTTAGCCTTCTAATCATTTGTCTCCCGATTTTACTTATAATTACAAAGTTATTAGCAATAGTACAAGTATCTTTTTTTGAATAGCAATACAGTCAGTAACGTAAAATAATTTTCATCAGTTATTGTTGAATAAAGTAATAAAAAGTTAAAGGAATGTGGTAACTGTATGAAAGAGCAACGTTTAGAATATCCCTGGACACTCGATAGAAGTTTGCAAAATCGTGATTAGGCAAATCAGCTGTACTGATCCAAACTATACTGAATCAGTTCGAAAACTGAAATGGAAAACACAAAGGCTCTCAATATTTCGAGAAATGTGCCCGAAAGTCTTGTTCAATCAACTGTCGAACTTTCAGATCATGTATTCTTTATCTAAAACTGAAATACTCTTAATGAATAATGAATTTTAGAAGGTGCAAACAGCAATTTTTTGTTAGGTATATAAAGATAACTCTAACGAGGAAACCTCCCAAAGTTTCCGATGATTTTTAAGCTCATTCTTGGAGAATTGCTGGAAAGCCATAAGATTAGAATAGTCCTATGTCAGTTCGGTTGTCTGAACCTTTAAAGCTGAGTTATGATCGTTTTACTCGATATGAAATTTGGCTCGTAAATAGATTTATTAACGATGACAATATCCTGAAAGTTGCGGGTCAAACTAATGTGTCTTTTTTGAGATATGGAATTTTTAAAGAAATCGTTGTTTTTTAATTTTTCGAAAATTCAATATTTCGAAAAGGAAACACTCGTTTTATCTGAAACTTTCAGGATATTCTCATCACCACCAAATCTTTTTACAAGCTAAACCAACTCATTAAATTTTGTCGAAATACCCGTTTCCTAGGTTGAAAATCCAGTAAAACGGTCATAACTCAGTTCCAAGGGCTTATTCTAGTTCCATGGTTTTCTACTTATACTTCAAGGATGAGCTGGAGGTTGATTGCATACTTCGAGAGATTTCCTCGTAAGTAGAATCATTTGAATCATATCTACGTATATTGTTTTCACCATTTTTGTCGACTTCAAAATTGATTTCTGACACATTCTCTAGTTGTTGTTTCTATTATTGACAAATGTGTTAATGCTAGAACAGCACTATTGAAAATCCATAAATGTAGAGAAACAAACAAATAAATTGTCTACACTTGAAACTTCTTATATTCAACGTTTAGTTTAATCACTTTTGGTTCTTGTATAGAATTCTCAGCAATCAACTGGAAATAAAACAGCGACAAGGGTCCAACAACTTCACGCGAATCTAAAAGAAATATACAACACTTCCTGCAAATATCATACATGTCAAGGAATTCACAAGAATATATTGCTAATCGGTCGTACACGTAGCGGCAAATCCACTCTTCAAAAGATACTAGTCGATCCTACCGAGGTACCAGAAGAAATGACACTGTTGTCAGAAACAAGAGACCCACAATTCGAAACGTTCTTTATTGCTGACAAGCAAATGGTACTTAACATTATTGATAGTCCAGGCTTTTTTGAACGAAGTTCGGAAGAAAAACATATTCGTGACAACACGGCTATTATGCGTACCATCGAAGATTGTATCAATCGTGAAATTACCAAATTGCACATTATCTGCTTCTGTATGTCGGTCCACAGTGGTATTAACCAGGAAGATGTCGAATCTGTGAAACTTCTGGTCGAATATCTCGGCGAAAGGATTACGGAAAATGCATGCCTGATTATAACACGAAGTGAGTCGATCGACGAAAAGCAACAAAAAAGATTACGAGACGACTTGTATAAAGACGTTCAGTTCAAGGATATTGCAACAAATTACTTCAAGAAAGGTATCTTCTTTTCGGGTGCGATCAATCCTGACAACTTCAAAAAGGGTCATGACATCGTAGAAGAGCAATTTCGCACGGTCATCGAATATCGCAACAAACTCATCGATTTGTTTGTAGAGGAAAGTAATCCGCTTCCTATCAAAGAAACGTTGATCGACAATATCCGAAAAAAACGACATGATGAGAACGAAAATAAATTACTTCTTACTACACAGAAGTTAACCAACACAATTCCACAACAACTAAATAATAAGTATGTATCTTAATTTCCACCTGAACATGTTCTTAGTTCCATTTTCGAGAAAGTTATCTTACGATGCTTGAAACTAGTTTAAGAAAAATGTTGCTTTTTTAAATGGATCATATTGAAATTTTAACAATTGTTGTTTGAAAAATGATTCGTTTAAATATAAAAGCAAAGAAGTTCAAAACAGTTATGAAAGAAAGCTAATATATTTTTTCGAAAATATCGCTATATGCAACTCAGTCTTATCAAGAAACATAACATATTAGAATTTGAACTTAGACCAGTCAATTGGCTCGTCGATTGTTCTAGTTTTGTTGAACTTTTCAATCCATCGATGACAATTTGTTAGTTTTAGACTGATTTATTTCCAAATTAAAAAAAAAAAACAGTTATCAAGCTACTTCTTGATAGTCACAATTTGTTTGAACTATGTAAATATCACTTTTGTTTTTCTTCAATTTATTCTATCTTGCAAAACCTTCATATTGCGTGAAGCTTACCTGAAGATTAGACACAAAAAGTCATTTTGTCGAACGGTGCAAACAAGAAATATTTCTGACAACAATCATTAATATGATAAGTTGGACGAATGATAGACAATATTCTATACTTAATGTGCATTTGAGACATATCCAGACTGGCCCTACTCATGTTCTTCAGCTTCTTGGTTGATTCTATTGTTGTACTGATATAATCGCTTGTCATCATTCAATACAATTAGTTATTTACAATAGAGACTTGTCTATAAAATAATCTACTAAATCGTTTTCATTTCGAAGGAAAGGAAATACTTAGCAATATATATCATGAACCACACAATTTTGCTTTTTTTGTTAAAAATCTTTATCTATTAGAATTTATTTGAATAAGATTAAGAAATTTTGCAAAAATTCTTATTTTGTTCTAATTTAGGAGAAATACGTGGTCAATTATTTCGCCATATGTTCCTCATATCATTACACTGATATTCGTGATTATTGTAATCATAATGGGCGCTTCCAACAATAATGTTAGAAAATAAAGAAGTACTAATTATTAAGATCAATGAAAAATGCTAACTTGGATATGTACGTAAGTGTGCACTTTAAAAATAACTTGTTTCAACGGTTTATAATCTTGTAACTTGTATTTTTTTTTGTATACTCAATGAACAATCTAAATAAAATAGTGTACTTATAATGATGTGTGATTGATTGATTTCCTCGTAGATTTTCATTTCAGATGTCGAATCGATCAATATCATCATATAATATCCAATCGGAACGAGGAAATATTGAAGATAAAGTCGACGATGAGTATGACAAGTTAGAACAAAACTATAGACAGTTGACACCTACAAATCAGCATATTAAACGAAACATTATTTTGCTTGGTTCTACAAAAAGTGGTAAAACGACACTGGTCGAAGTACTTGCAGATCCACGTTATAGACCACCATATCAGAGACTAGGTTTATCACAAAACCAACTTGCAACTAAGAAAAAAATTAAATGCTCTACATCTACACATTTTACACTAACCATTGTTGAGATACCTGGTAACATGCTCGATAAAGAACAAGATTTGGCCAAGATCAATGAGACATGTATTGAATTGGGTGTTACTCAATTTCATTATATTTGTGTCTGTACTTCGTTTGAAAATGGTATTTCTGACAAAGATATCAAATTGTTCGAACGACTTATTAAACATTTTGGTGAAGCAAGCATCAAGCCTTATTTAAGTTTAATTGTAACTCGATGTGAATCGAAGGACGAGGAGTCACGAGCTAACATGAAAAAGGAGCTTAATCGTGATTTTCACTTTTCTCGACTAATGCAATGGTTCAATCGACGGGTTCACTTCATAGGAGCTCTAGATCCAATTGATTGGGATCAAGGATATGAAGAAGTTATTCTTGATCAATTTCAAACAATCTACAATGATCGACAACATTTTTTACAATTTATTGAACATGATTGTAATATTGAACCATTTACTATTGAATCACAAATGAAGAATTCATCTGTTATCTCAAGTTCTGAAAATACTTTCAGGTAATTATTTCAAATGTCTCAACACTTTTCTTATAGATATTACAGTTTCTAATGCAAAACTAACTGTGAGTATCACATGTTTGTTTTTTCTTGATTTGCATGATATTCTTTATGTGGTAAATACAAGATTGTCAAGTCTAGAAGTTATAAATCGGAGTTTCAGCAAGAAAAATTGGAAACTTTCGGAAATTATTTATTTGACGTTTAAATATATATATATATATATAGTCGGTGACAAAAATTTAAGCGAATTCGTTTCTTTCAATTGTTTTTACATATTTGTTTTTCCAATTGTTTCTCTCACATGAAGAATTACTCATCTAATTCAAGTGGTGATATAAATAGTAAGAAAGGTCGACTATATTATATAGTATTGCTGGAGACTCCATCTGTCTTTTCCGAGCGAAAATAAGTTTTAATACCTTACAATATTTCACATTTTCTAACCAAGAAATTTGCACTAGAATGAAAAAAATAGACCATTCGATGGGAGAATCTTATGTTCTATCTGTGTTCTTTTAAAGTTTCGTTCCCAGAATAGATCTTCACCTCCAAAATCTGATTTTAACCAGAATAGCTGGAAAAAGTGAAATTAGCTTCTACATATTCTCTCTTATCGCAATATATTATGTTTTTTTTTTAAACAGAGACAGTGTGAAATTTTTTGTCGACTGATCTATTTCTTTTTCATTTTAGCACAAATCTCTTGGTTAAGAAATGCAAAATACTGTTAAAGTACTAAAATTTATTTTCGCTGCTAAAAAAATATTTCAATTATGAAAAATTTATGTATATCAATGAAATCCGCATCCATACTACATAATGCAGTCGACCTCTCTTATTATCTATATCATCACTTAAATCGGATCAGTGCCTCTTCATGTGAGAGAAGATTGAAAGAAGCAAATTTGCTTAAATTTTTATCGTCCACCGTATATTGTTTCTTTTTATTGAAATATTTTTTGCTCTATTAGCATTTTATGTAAAAATTGTTAGTAGAATAATTGTATTTCTTCTTCAATCATACTTATACTCGTACTGAAATCCTCAAACTCATCAGCTACAGCTGAATCGTATTCAGTGTAACACGTTAGAATTATCATCTAAAACAGTTCCTTCTTAAACTTAACATTTAGTTTATAATGGCGAAATTATTTATTGAAACTGGCTTCGTTTAATAGTACAATCTGTTAAATTTAGTTCGAAAAGATTCGAAATTCAATAGAACATGTACGGCTAGTAGTCTCAAAGCTTTCTACTACACAATAATTACAGTAGGATGACGAGAAGATAGATTAATTACTGATGAAAGTCTTGTACAATTAAAAGGGCACTGAGTACTTCTTCTGTAATCTTCTAATTTAGGAATTCGCACGTATTACCAACAAATGATTCAAAAACCAATGCAAGAAATTGGATCACTTCAGTCACGATTCTCATACTACTTATTACATGCATCGCAGCTGTGGCCAAAAGGCATCCTAATATACTTTCCAACATATTCTCATCCAATTGGTTTACAGGCGAAAGCATCGACAGTGCGAATCCTGAAAACTTGCCAATATATGAGGTAAGAGGATAGGAGTAGATTGTTTATAAATCAGTTCTAAATGAAAATCACTTGTAAAATAACTTTTTTCATAGAATTTCTAATTCTCTTCTCAATGGAATACTACTCCTCATACTAACAGAAAAACTTTTTCAACATTTGAAAGTATAACTGAACACTCTTCCATCATTGAACTTTTCCTAGTAATATTATCACGGGGTCTATGCGATTATAAGTCAACTACATTCGGAAAGAGCAATTTGTTTTTCACAATAAATACAACGCTTCGAGAGCCCTAAAATGGTTAAAGAACATGCGGGAAAATGCGTTGTATTCAGGCTACTGAAAAAACTGTGAGGGGAGCATATTTTTCACATATTGTTTATGATTTTGTAACTCTCAACGATCTCTATCTACCCTGAAAAAAAATCATTCTTCCAGAATAACGTCGACTCGTAATCATGTAGGCTATGAGATGTTGTTCTTAGGAGGAATTCAGTGATGAAATATTAGTTAATTACACTTTTAACTGTCCAAGAACAATGCCCTGCAAGTGCAAAGTAGTTGAGGATAACAATATTCTAACTAAACAAAATTTTTAATATAGAAGAAAACATGTAAGATGAATATTATTTTCAAGAGATACTCTTATTGAAAATGTGTTAACATATTCGATGCATACTCTTAGCATCGCTTCTCATCTTCTTTGCAATAAACTTTAGGACGAACTACCAGCACTAAATAGTGTGTGGCCACAACCTCGATATCTTAATGTTAGTATGGATCTTGTTTATATCGATCCAGATAAATTTGTTATCGATTCGAATCTGAAACGATGTGATGTTATTGATAACGCCATTAAAAATTACAGAAATATATTCCATCCGTCGAAATTAAACATTCATTCGCTGCCGGAAAACATTGATGAAAAAAAAATTTTTAGTGTGCTCAGTATTGAAATTAAGTCGGAAAAATGTGAAAGATATCCAACATTTCATGTCGATGAATCGTGTATGTGCTTGTTATTTACATGTATATGTCTATCAATCTATTCTATGCGGATTTTTATAGATAACATAACAATTGAAGAAGCCTATGGAAAAATTCAAGCAAATACCATTTGGGGTGCACTTCATGGTCTGACAACATTTTCTCAATTACACTTTGTTACAGATGGTAATCAGGTAGAACTCTATTAAAGTAAAACAATCATGAATTTCTATTGTTGAAAACTAGTTGGTTATCAATGCACCAATTACAATTGAAGATGAACCTCGCTTTCCGTATCGTGGTATTCTTCTGGATACTAGTCGTAATTTTCTACGAACTTCAGTAATAAAAAAACATTTGGTATGTATTGTAGTAGTTTAAAGTGTATCAATTTCGATTCTAACATAGAAACGAAGAATTTGTTAAGAGTAGATCTAATATAATCTTCATCTTTGGGAATAAAAACATATCAAGACTTTTGTAAACTATAGTTTGAATTGTGTGAATCATGATTTTAGAAGCTAATGGATAAAAGAAGTTCGATTAAAAGTGTGTGAAACTAATTAGCTTCGATCACGCGAGGTCAACATTTTCTTTTGAATATCGTTGAGTGATTAGAAAAGTGTTCCAAAGAAGGACTTCATGACTTGCCATATTTCTAAAATTCTTTTATTGTTAGGATATGATGGCTTACAATAAATTTAATGTACTTCATTGGCGCATTGTTGGCGATCAATCTTGGCCATTCATTTCTAAACAATATCCAACATTGACAGAAAAAGTTCAATTTATTATTTTTTTTCTCGACATTTATTTTTATTATTTATGTAATATTTAGGGCGCTTTTTCATTGGATCATGTTTACACGCCTGGAGATGTTCAGGATATCATCGAATATGCTCGTCTTCGTGGTATTCGTATCATTCCTGAACTTAACGCTCCCGGTCATATTGGTGCTCTTGGTCGAGCATTTCCAGGTTGGTACTGATTTTTTTCTTTATGTATTTCGAATTTTGTTTTCTTTCTTATAGATTTTCTAATCAATTGTTATAATGAATCGACACGTCAAATAATTGATCCAACAAAGACAGAAATCTATTCATTTATTGAAATAATTCTCAAAGAAATCAAGCAAACATTTGAAAATGAATTCTATATTCATCTCGGCATGGATGAAGTCTATTCAGCATGTTGGTAAGAACTATGATCTCATAATTTTTTTTGTTCTTGATTTCTATCATCCTCTTTGTATAGCACATCAAATCTCAATCTTGAAAAATTTATGAATAAGAACAAAATGAGCAAGTATACCGATCTAATGAGATATTATACAAGTAAAATTCTTGACATTGCCCAAAATATTGGCGCTAAATCAATGGTCTGGCAAGATGTCTGGAATGATGATGTCAAATTACCATTGGAAGTAGTCATTGAAATTTGGAAAGATGATTCATGGTCCACTTATTTATCAAAAGCAATTAATGAAGGATACAATGTTGTTCTTGCTGCTCCATTCAATCTTAGCATGTTTGAAAAATTCGATCTATTTTCTATTGAATTATTTATTTAGCAAATTATTCTATTCAGGATGTCCTATAGAAAATATGACAAATCAGACTCAGTCATGAATGCTGAATTTTCTAAGTGGTACAATATTGATTTATTTGCCAATTTTATCGGTACATTCTGTTTTACTTGTTTCATAGAAATAACATTCTGATTTTGTTTGTAGGTGATGAGACTGCTCGAAAACGATTAATCGGTGGTGAAGCAACACTTTGTGGAGAATTCGTCGATGATTTTAATAGTTTGTCACGCTTTTGGCCACGAGCATTAGTTGTAGCCGAAAAATTGTGGAGTTTACCAGATGTGAACAATATGTATGATGTTACAGGTCGATTTCATATTCAACGATCTCGACTGCACAACTTATCCATGTACTAAATCAATCGCTCGTCTTTTCGTAGACAATAAATATCGATTGCACTGAATAGCAATGATTATTATGATTTATAAGAAACCATGAAACAATTGATAATCGAATGCTTAGTTATTATTTTGTTTTGTTTGTATTCATTTTTACGATAGAAAAATAAGTTACCTTCGTAAAGAACAATTGAGTTCATGTAAATGAGCTTTTCTATGTATGTCATTCATTGATGTGTAAGTAGTTTGAATACAGAAATATAATTATTTGTCTTTTGCTGAATATTATCAACAAGCATTTGTCATCATTGGCAATCGTTCATCAAATGATCAATTCATTCGGTTTTATTGTATGTATGATGAATAGAACATATTTTCGATGAAAATCGCAATAAAAAAAAGAGTGTGGATGTGGTTGTGGCCGTAGGTCTAACTCATCTCTTCAATCACACTCACATTCACACCCACTACCACACACCCTAATTGATCAAAAAAATGACGGAATGTTTTGTGTGTAAACTTTCAATGTATTCCCTTGTATCATTTATTGATGAACAAACAACTTATTATTGATATTTGATGTAAAGAGATCGAATGAAACGTTAACTTTTAATGGTAAATACTAATAAAGATAAATCAAGACTGTATTCTAAACGAGATTAAAATATTTCATTCAAAAAACTTTGTTAACAGATATTGTTCATGTGGATTTTTTCGATATAATTAGAATAGTTGGATTAGATTTTTAATATGTTCTATGAAACCAAGCTGTAGGTATATTAAGAAAATTACAGAGTTGAACTTACTGTAATTATTTACTAATCAAATCTTTATTAGTTTATTTTCATGTGAGGAAAAAAATTGATGTAAATATAAGTAAACTTATTCTTTTCTTTATCATACATTAACAGCATTGCGAAAATCATCTTAACTCACCAACATTTTTCATAATGATATGAAAAAAATTTTGATTAAAACGTCCATAATTGTTCTCGTATTTCTCTATAGTATATAGCTTAAAGGTAATGTTCGTTCGTATGTCTCGCCTGTATTTTTTACTACGTTATTTCGATTGTTATGATAACATTCTAGTATATATAGTAAGTAACACAAACAAATTTTCTTATCTATGCATTTAAAAAAAAACATGTATCATTAATGTAACATTAAACATTTTTGAATAACACAAATATCGTTGTGTATGCACGACTGAGTATACGATTTTATTTTGCGTATAACACCGACTATCAATTATGAGACTCGTATATTGAGAAAAATGCAAAATGTAAGTGACTTAGCTAAATGTCTATCAGCGACCTGTGAAGGCATAGGAAAAGGTCTTTTTCTAATGACTAAACATTGATCATACTTGCTTATATTCTTTTGTTTATGTTTCTATTCAAATCGTCTATACAGTAAAATCCCCAATATGTAAACACTCCAGATTTTAGAACACTCTCTGCATCTTTTCCCAGCTGTTTTTTCTGAAAATGAATCTCTTGAATGTGGACACCTTCCTCTTCTAGAGTGTGAACACTTTTTGTCAGTCGCTAGTATAGTCAACAACCTTTCGATAGAGGACACTTGCTTGAGTTCATCATAATTTTTTCATTCTGTCAAATGTGTACATGTAAATAAGGACTAATCTGATTACCATAATGAGTAAAAGAATCGATAGTGAAAAGAACTGAAAGAAATTTTTAAAAAATCAGAGAAAAATAGAATAGAATCGAAAGAGAACTGAATAAGACAGATATAAAAGATAGTGAAATAGAAAGAATTAACGATTCGTTCATTTATCTACTTATGAAACGATGTACATCGACACTCGAACAGAAGAATGTAGGCGCGAGGTGAGAGTCTGTGAATATTACTGTAAGTTTTAACTTCACTCACACATCCAACTCCACTTACTCAACATCGAAAAGTGTTTAGACAGAATTGTGCAACTGACTTTCCAAAATGATATTGATGAAAATCAACAGTTTTTCATTAAGTTATGTTAGAAAAGTAGTTTTCAACAAAGAATAAGACAAAATATTCGCAACATAGCATTTTTTGAAATATAATATTTGGAAATAGAGTTTGATTTGTTTCAATAACTATAGACAGGACTATAAGTAAAAAAATTGAAGAGTTGACGATCTGTTCGGAAAGTTTTGAAAAAATTATTGAAATTTTCTAAAAATTTTCAAATATATTTTTCTAAACTTTTTAGAAAAAAAGTTGAAAATCGTCGAGCAAAGACAACGAAATTTTCGAAGATTGAGATGATCGCGAAATTATACTGTAGTCATCATTTTTCTTCATCTGAGTTCGCTCGAATATTCTACGTTCAGCATTAGGGCACTGAAGTTCTCTTCATCAACTTTTACATAGAAAATATAGGTTCAAACGAAATTGTATGTGGAGTATCATCATAATTTCCATTGATTTTCTTTGATGGTCTATGATTCATTTGTGTTTGAATATCAATCGAAAAAGTAAATAAACATTAAATTTAAAATGATGTATGTGTAATCCATCTACTAATGATAAACATTTGAATCGTTTAGAAAGTGCTATTATGTATATATGAAGATAATTAAATTTTTTACATTTCGATTGGTTTAAGATAATATTAACAAGACAATATTCAGATTATGGTTAAGGTTATAGGTGTATAGAAACTGAGAGTTAAAACAAAGCGTATATCCATACCAACAAACACAAGAATAATTCACACCGATACATTCTTCTTTCACAGGTGATCCTGGTTACCTGGGTATCAAACACAAGTATATGTTTTCTTAGGTAGCAATGAGAAGTCAATCTCATTGCTATGCTCTTTTTAGATTTATGTCACAACGTGGATCACTTTTTGATAGTAATTCGCATATACTACAACGCGCTACGACGAAACTTAGTGATGAAGGGTGTGGGTGGGTGTGTGGGTGTGGGTGTGAGGTGTGGGTGTGTGGGTGTGGGTGTGAATCTTCTTTTCACCCGCACCCATCCACAGCCGCACTACCACCCATACCAACGCTCACACCCACACCCTTTATGTAGAAAACTTGTCACATATGCTAGAGGTCTAGTTCAAAGACATCCGAGTTTTTCTCTAGGAAAAATTCAACACTATCTACAGTGCATGTCAAAAGTCTTGCCCCACTTTTTTGTTTTGAGTCGTCTATGAAAACTACTCAATATAATTAAATTTTTTTTTATTCCTAGATAGTAAAGGTCGAGTACTATCTATACACATCTGTTTAATACGAAAAACCGTTGAATATAAAATACAATAAAAACAAACTTCAATGCTAAGAAAAAAAATGATATAAAAAACTACAAAATGATATTGTTGTTTTAAATT
>CAJNOL010001188.1:0-26783 GCA_905250125.1 Rotaria sordida | reverse complement strand
TCGTACTTGACTGGAAAACTGCCTAAAGACAAAAAAGAAAATGTGAGACCAAAAATGACAATCTAGAATAATGGTTAAATTATCTCGTTTAATATGAAGACTCTAGAGCAGTAATTTGAATATAAATTTGTGTAGGAACAGCATCTGTTTCTTCAAAGATTATTAATTCATTGTCAATTCCATTCTTATTTAATAAATGAGCAGAGAAATGATATAATATTTGTGTTGGCTTTCCCCAATCATAACGACATTTTGATGGATCATAAGAACCACGATAATCACATGGAGGTACAGGATCTTTATTAGGTGCATTAATAGTTAAATAACGACCTAAACTATAACCATTCATATATAATAATCCTTTATACATACCGGTCATATTAACTTGATATAAATTACTAGAATTACTCACTAAATTGCCGGGTGTTTGAAATTTTAAACGATACCAGTTAAAATTAGATAGTTTAGTAGACAATTGATTAGAGATTGGTTTCCATGGTAAATTTGTATTATTATTAGGATTAAAATATTGTTTATCTTCTCCTGTTAAACCAATTTGATAATTCCATTTATTTGAAATAATATTTTTTCCATTAAACATTACAGTATCATTTGGCTGAAATGCTAATCCACGTCCCAATGTTTCAAAATGAATTCCATAACTATCCAATCTCATAGTAGCACCGACTAATTTTAATTCTATTGTATCATATGTTTTTAAATTTAGATCTGTAATATTTAATATAACACTTACATTAATTTCTTTTTGTTGATTAAATATACTAGTTTGCCATTTTCTATTTAAAAATATAAATAAACTTTCACAACGCATAGGTAAAGTTAAAGTTATATTTTGTAATTCGATATCAAATTCAGTTAATTGAACCGAAGTTGTATAAGTTAAATAATCAGATTTATCTAACGTAGTAGAGTAATGTTCTTGCATAACAGTAGTATTAGTAACCGGTAAACTTGCATGAAACGAAGACTTTTTTGATTCATATTTGTTACTATTTTTAAAAACTAAGGAATTTAAAGAAGGTTCTGGTATGTATTCTATAGATGAGAAATTCTTAAATTGAGCTGTAGCTAGTTTAAATGGTGTATTATCAGATAAATTTGCTGAATTATATACTACAGCTTTACTATGACCATCGATAATAAGAGCACTCCAAGCGGATACTGTATAGAAAGAATCTTCTAACTTAACTGTTTGATCTAATTTATCGTTGTTATTAATTAAAAATATGACTGATTGAGCTGAAGTATTGCTAGGAGAAGCATAAATAACACTAACAACACCTTTTGTTGTTATATTAACAAGAGGAGGAAGATTATCTCCAACACTTAATAGAGCAGGTACATAATAATTAATCGTATTTAATAAATGTCTAAGATGATTAAAATGATTATTATTTGGTATTCCTATTTCCAAAATAGGTGGATCAAATGAATAAGTAGTCGTATGAGTACGACCAACGACTCTACCATAATTAGTACCTCCATACATCAAATAAGTATTATGCATAGCCGCTCCATAAGCAACATATTGAACAACAGAATAAGTGAAATCTTGAATAGGACGATGAGGTTTCGCAGATCCAAATTGAGTCCATCCGGGACTTCCAATCCAATTTTCAGTTGTAATACCAGGTTGAGTATTATTATGTTTAGTCCAGTGCACATTTCTTAACCAATCACCTGAATAATAATCGTTATTAGCATTATTAGTTTTAACATCCATATCTTCATATCTACAAGTAATCCAATAACATACAGAACAAACAGAATGAGCCATATCAGAAGCCCATTGCATATAAGCAGTAGCATCACCAGGAGGAAATGCATGCGCAATATTACCATATTCATTTTCAATCTGAAGCATAAATATTGGTCCACCATTTGATGCAAATAAAGGACTTAAATGTTTTACAACTGCTGTAGTGAAAGTTTGCATTTCCATTTGCCATAATTGATTAACAGTACGAATTTCAATATCTTTGTATTTTTCAGTGAATTGTCTTAGCCAAACAGGTAAACCACCGTAACTCCATTCAGCATCAACATAAGGTCCAATACGAAGTAAAACTAATAAACCTTCTGATTTCGCTAATTCAATAAACTGAGTAATATTACGGCGTTCGGAAGTCCAATCATAAACACCAGGTTCAATTTCATGATAAGACCAAAATATATATAAACTAATACAATTAATTCCAGTTAGTTTTACTAGTTGAATCATCGAAAGCCAATCATCAGGATGAATTCTCGCATAATGAATAGATCCAGATTGAACTAATATGGGAACATCATTTAAATGGAGTGAACGCATACTACCAGTTACATTATAAGGACGATCACGAAACTGTAAATAAGGTAAGTATGAAGCGGAAACTCGTGTAGAACTAGAACATTGAACAATACCAGAGAACATGATAACAAACACCAATAAAATCAATGTATCATGGACCAACTTCATAATTGAAATTAAAGTACTTTGTATCAGGGATTACAGCTAGAACAAGAAGAAAAAGAAGACATGTAAGTTAAATAAAAAGCAATAACAGTGCTTCACACACATAAATTCAATCATATTACGATTTTCATTCGAAATTTGTACGACTGAGTGCCATCTTTTAACTGTTTAACGGCGAATGATTCAATTAATCAGCGTCCATCAAAACTTTTCTTTAATTTAAGACAAAATTTGAGATTCCCAAAAGAGGCTATACTCAAGGAAGATTATAAAAGTCACACTGGTTGACGTAGATCAATTACATAATAATTCAAAAAATTGAATTTTATATAATTCATAATAAAACAATCCGATGAAGAAAACAAGATTTCAGTAGATCTAGAATTATTTCAGCGGTCTAGGAGTCTAGAAATATGATAGGGTATACCAGACGCTGCCATTAGTGGCCATTAACTCGTGACAGATCTCACTCAGATCACCCAAACCTGAGAGTATCATTATCGACTAATAGCGCTCGAGATATACATTTACAGGGAGCACATACATGGAGGACACACAATGGATCCCGAGGTCGATGTGTATGAGAGTGATACACACCTGCATACACCACCTGTACAAGCAAGATTACTGATTGTTCAAAAAACTAGGCAAACTACTTAGCAACTGTTCGATTGTAGTAAAAGGGTGAGGATAGAGTCCGTGCAAATCTGCTGAATTCACGGGGTATTAAAAACTCATAAATGCAAATATTTAGACTCAGAAAACCTTTTACGTTCGAAGATGTGGATTTTTTAAGGAAGGAATTTCGGATATTTTCAAAAACATCCTACTTTCTGCATTCTACATTTTTTCCATCAAAGTTCATCCTTTCTGTTCGAACTATATCTCATTCGATATTGCTGAAACTGAACATTCTGACGTAGTTTTTGATTTTTAAAATCAATCTTTCTCTGTCTAGCTCTGAAAGCCTAAGGAAAAAACGGTTGATAAAAGTGTAACGCGTCACAAATTCGTCTGTGACGTTTAGGATAGGAATAAATCCTAGTACCGGCTCTTTTATATGGCCATCAACCTTACCATAAACCTTTCGTTAGGATTTAGAACAGGATTTATTTTTCTTATGAACCTAAAAAAGATTTATTATATGTTGCACTCTCTCGATCTCTTTTCAGAGTCCACGAAGGAAATCAAACCTATGAGAAACCTTCAAGTAAGATTGCAATCCTCGAAGCGATTTTTAAGTGTTCAAAACATAAGACGCTTCTCTGATTTCTATGAAAGGTTAGTGAAAAAAGTGATACTTTTGCATTATCGAAGTCAGAAGAATCCCAAGTCATAATCAAGAAATGAGAAAAATTGTTCAAAGGTTTCTGTAAATAAAAATGATAGGATACGCTTACTCATTTGTCGTCTACTTATGAGATCGAGTTTTCATAGAAAATGTAGGATGAAAACTATAGTCCGATCTACACGCGATAGGAAATAAGCCAAGGTCCAAAAATCCGACGACGGATCCTATCGGATCCGATCGGACCCTATCGGATCCGATCGGACCCGAAAACCGACAAAAATCCGATCGGAATCCGGGTTACAGAATTCCGATCGGATCCGACAATCGGATACTCATACGTTTCTGATAATTTCCGATTGCCGAAATCCCCATTTATTCCGACGGTCGGATACCGATCGGATTTCTATAGGATTATATCAATCTTTCAACCGAGGTCCAAAAAATCCGACAAAAATCCGATCGGAATCCGGCTTGCAGAATTTCGATCGGATCCGACAATCGCATACTGATACGCTTCCGATAACTTCCGATTGTTGAAATCCCCATTTATTCCGACGGTTGGATACCGATCGGATTTCTATAGGATTCCATCAATCTTTGAATCTGTGGTCGATTTTATTTATTATGATAATGTTTGGAATCTAAATTTTACTCTATGTGAGCCGGAAAGTTTCATGATTTATAGCCACTGAAACGTAGTGTGTTTAATATAGGTTTTGGATTAAGGTGCAGCAGAATAGTTATTTTTTCTAGTATATAATGCCTTGATCAAGGAACTTATAAAATGCGGCTACCCGCGAGAAAGCTTGTTGACCTGATAACAACAAACTGTCTGTTTTCAACATGAGCACACAGGTTTCTATGAAGTACAAACTAAAAGAAGTGCTGAAGTACAGAAGTAGTAAGTTCGATTCTATGTTTCTGCCCAATTGACCAAAATATACACTAAAACAACATGTCGTTATCCGTTGTGACAAAAATCGTTTCAAACGTAGAATCTTTTCAGTATATTCATAAATTCATAAAACAGAAAATTTTTAGTTTCGAAACTGTTTAAAAAGGTCTGAATATGATATTGAATTCAGTTAAATTATTTCATTTCTCGAAATGGCAACAAATGTATACCTAGATATCTCGATTCGAGCTTAGCACTGATATAAGTTTCTACCATAAAGGATCCGATCAGATTTTGAAAATTAAGTTCTGGAAATGAGCAAATATGCCTACCTTCATATCTCGCTTGGAGCTTATCATTAATATAAGTTTCTACCATTTGGATCCGATGGGGATTTTGAAAACTGAGTTCTGGAAATGGCAAAAATGTACATCTACGTATCTCCATTCGAGCTTAGCACTGCTATAAGCTTCTATCCTATAGAATCCGATCGGATTTTGAAAATTGAGTTTTCGAAATGCCGAAAAATCCAAACTTCCATATCACCATTGGACTTTATCTTTGATATAGGTTTCTACCCTATAGGATCCGATCGGACTTTGAAAATTCAGATCTGGAAATGGCCAAAAAGGCGTACCTATATATTTCAATTGGAGCTTAGCATTAATATAAGTTTCTACCCTATAGGATCCGATCAGATTTTGAAAATTAAGTTCTCGAAGTGATCAAAAAGCCATACCTACATATAACTATTAAAGCTAAGCATTCATACAAGTATCTATCCTATAGGATCCTATCGGATTTTGAAAATTGAGTCCTGGAAGTGGTGAAAAAGGCATATCCACATATCTCCATTGGAGCTTACCATTGATATAAGCTTCTATCCTATAGGATCCTATCGGATTTTGAAAATTGAATCCTGGAAGTGATGAAAAAGGCATACTCATATATTTCCATTGAAGCTTACCATTCATATAAGCTTCTATCCTATAGTATCCGATCGGATTTTGAAAATTAAATCCGAAAGCGGTCAAAAGGCATACCTACATATAACTATTAAAGCTAAGCATTCATATAAGTATGTATCCTATAGGATCCGACCGGATTTTGAACATTCAGTTCTGGAACTGGACAAAAAGGCGTACCTATATATTTCAATTGAAGCTTAGCATTAATGTAAGCTTCTATCCTATAGGATCTGATCGGATTTTGAAAATTCAGTTCTGGAACTAGCTAAAAAGGCATACCTATCTATCTGTATTCCAGCTTGCCATTCATATAAGTTTCTATCCTATAGGATCCACTCGCATTTTGAAAATTGAGTTTTCGAAATGCCGAAAAATCCAAACTTCCATATCACCATTGGACTTTATCATTGATATAGGTTTCTACCCTATAGGATCTCATCGGATTTTGAAAATGCGCAAAAAGGCGTACCTATATATTTCAATTGAAGCTTAGCATTAATGTAAGTTTCTATCCTATAGGATCCGATCGGACACTGAGAACTGAGTTCTGAAATGGTCCAAAAGCCATACCTACATACTTCTCTTCAAGGTTAGCATTCATATAAGTTTCTATCCTATAGGATCCGATCGGATTTTGAAAATTGAGTTTTCGAAATGCCGAAAAATCCAAACTTATATATCACCATTGAAATTTACCATTGATATAACTTTCTATCCTATAGGATCCTATCGGATTTTGAAAATTGAGTTCTGGAAACGGCTAAAAAGGCATACTTATATATCTCCATTAGAGCGTAGCATTAATATAAGTTTCTACCCTATAGGATCCGATCAGATTTTGAAAATTAAGTTCTCGAAGTGATCAAAAAGCCATACCTACATATAACTATTAAAGCTAAGCATCGATATAAGTATCTATCCTACAGGATCCGATTGGATTCTGAAAACTGAGTTCTGCAAATGGCCGAAAAGGTATACCTACATATCTGTATTCAATCTTAGCATTGATCTAAGTTTCTATCCTATCGGATCCTATCGGATTTTGAAAATTGACTTCTGGAACTGGCCAAAAATGTATACCTACATATCTCGATTGGAACCAAGCATTGATATAACTATCTATCATGTAGGATCCTATCGGATTTTGAAAATTGAGTCCTGGAAGTGATGAAAAAGGCATATCCACATATCTCCATTGGAGCTTACCATTGATATAAGCTTCTATCCTATACGATCCGATAGGATTTTGAAAATTAAGTCTGGAAGTGGTCAAAAGGCATACCTAATATAACTATTAAAGCTAAGCATTGATGTAAGTATGTATCCTATAGGATCCGATCGGATTTTGAAAATTGAATCCTGGAAGTGATGAAAAAGGCATACCCATATATTTCCATTGGAGCTTACCATTCGTATAAGCTTGTGTCCTATAGGATCCGCTCGGATTTTGAAAATTAAATCTGGAAGTGGTCAAAAGGCATACCTACATATAACTATTAAAGCTAAGCATTCATATAAGTATTTATCTTATAGGATCCGATCGGATTTTGAAAATTCAGTTTTGGAAATGGCCAAAAAGGCGTACCTATATATTTCAATTGAAGCTTAGCATTAATGTAAGCTTCTATCCTATAGGATCCGACCGGATTCTGAAAATTGACTTCTGGAAAAGCCAAAAAGGCATACCTATATATCTGTATTTCAGCTTACCATTCATATTAGTTTCTATCCTGTAGGATCCGACCGGATTTTGAAAAGTGAATTCTGGAAATGGTCCAAAAGCCATACCTACATACTTCTCTTTAAGGTTAGCATTGATATAAGTTTCTATCCTATAGGATCCGATCGGATTCTGAAAATTGACTTCTGAAAAAGGCCAAAAAGGCATACCTACATACTTCTATTCAAGGTTAGCATTGATATAAGTTTCTATCCTATAGGATCCGATCGGATTTTGAAAATTAAGTGCTGAAAATGCCGAAAATGGCATACTTATATATCTCCATTAGAGCTTACCATTGATATAAGTTTCTATCCTATAGAATCGGATCGGATTTTAAAAATTCACTTCTGGAAATGGCCCAAAATTCATACCTACATATCTGCATTGAAACTTATCATTGATATAACTTTCTATCCTATAGGATCCGATCGGATTTTGAAAATTGAGTTCTAGAAATTGTCAAAAGTGTGTCTCTACATATCTCGCTTGGAGCTCATTGTTGATATAAATTTTTGTCCGATCAGATAAAACGAGATTTTGAAAATTGAATTCTGGAAATAGTCAAAAATACATACCACTATGTCGCGATTGAAGGCCATCGTTGATATAAGTTTTTATCTTATCGGATCCGATGGGATTTTGAAAATTGAGTTCTGGAAATGGCGAATAATGCATGCTTCTATCTCACATTGTGGCTTAGCATTGATATAATTTTCTATCCTATCGGATCCGATGGGATGGTGAAAATTGAGTGCAGAGAATGGCGAAAAATGCATATTTGTATTTCACATTGTAGCTTAGCATTGAAATAATTTTATATCCTATCGGATCCAATGGGATTTTGAAAATTGAGTTCTGGAAATGGTGAAAAATGCATGCTTCTATCTCACATTCTAGCTTAGCATTGATACAATTTTATATCCTATCGGATCCGATCGGATTTTGAAAACTGTGTTCCGGAATTGAGCAAATGGGCATACCTACATGTGTATTTTCTTGTTTAGCGTTGATATAATTGTCTTTCGTGTCGAATGTGATAGATTTTTGAAACTGATTCCTGGAAAGGGCTAGAGATGTGTGCGTATAGAGCTCTGTTCGATAATATTATGGTTAGAATGTTGTATCGTGTAAGATTGTATTGAATGTGTGGAATATGGGTGTGGAACTCTTTGTTGAGGAAGGGATGTATGCAATTTAGTGTCTGTTTTTGCTTTCATCGATTGGTAGGCTAGTTTGAGTATGTTTTTGAAAGGCGATGTTTAGTGTAAAACGCATGTAGTTTTTTAATTCATGAGAATGTGTCATTAGGGGCGAATGTTTAGCTTTTTTTGGCTGGCTTTAGCAGAGATGCTATTATGGACGTCTGGTAATTTTATGAGGATAGATTGGTGAATAGTATTGTTTGAGTTAGTCTTCGCAGGCGGTTCGTAATGGTTTTGTGTATGTGTATATTAGTATTTCGAATTTGTGTGCATTATTTATTGTGCGTTGAGATGTTTTTTTGGTTTTAAATATGGCATTTGATGGGTTATGAACAGTTGGAGCGATTCGGCTTCCGTTAGTAACGTTAGTGTTGGCTGCCGAAAGTGGTTTCCGATCGGCTTCCGTTCCGATAGCTGCCGATCGGATGTCGACAGTAGGATCCGATAGGATTGCCGATACCGGGGATTCCGTCACATTTCCGTAACCGGTTTTCCGGGAAAATCCGATAGGATTCGGCCGAATTTGGTAGGAATCCGATAGGATGCCGATAGGATCCGAGACGGAACCTATCGGATCCTATTATCAGATTGGTCGACCTGGGAGGAGAAAGTTCGTCTGCAAAACACGACACAAATTGAATTTGTTCTTGGAAGTTAACTGACTAGCCGGCAAAAATTAAACAAAAAAAAGAGGATGAAATGCTGTGAGACAATGAGTTAATAAACATGAAAAAATACTGAAATTTCCAAACTTAGTCTCTGTTATCTTTATTTTCATGGCAGAAAGTCTCCCCTTTCTGTTATTGTTCATCCCTGAAGACGATAGGAATCTAACTATGATACGATGAAGAAGAATGAGACCAGAAAGGTAAAAGAATCCCAAAACAGGGTTGATAAATAAAATCTCATATTATTGTCAACTGAAAGTTTTTCAAATTCTCTTGAAGATGAAGATCTGGACATTAATATTATTGTGATGGTTGAGTTTTTTTTCATTTTCAATTTTTTCATCGACTGACTGAGGACAATTAGACACTTTCGAAATTTTATGAAACAACTTTCATAAAGAAAACTATTGAAATTGTTGTTTCCTTATAAAACACGCCGAGAATGCGATTAAAGTATCATTACAGTGTTGACGATTTTACTCTGTAGGAACGGTTACTATGGATATAGACGGGCATTCCTTGAGAGCTTCGTTAGATCGTATTAACTCTGACAGTTGCATCCTAAAATACTTTTTGATATTACTACTTCATCACGAGTAAGGGTGTAGGTGTGGATGTGATTATTAACTACACCTACACTCACAACTTCTTAGAAAATTTTTTTCCATGCTATAGCTTTATGGCAGCATAATCAATTCGGTCACGAATTCTCTTTGAAATATCTCTACTGTTTACACTTCATGTGAAATCAAGGAAGGGATCATGTAAATAGCACATTCATCTTAGTTATTAAAAACTACCTCTCGCAGAATAGATCAGCTATCTTCGTAACGTACATACCGTATAATAAAAGTGGAGGAAAGTAGTAATAGAAAGAAAAAGGCACTCTGCTTATTAGTCAACTATTATAACTTATCTTTTATTTTTCGACTGTCTTTCATAATTGAAGAGTCCTATCCTGTGGAAAAGAATAGAAAGTGTTGTGCTTAGTTAACATTCAACCGACACTTCTTATCATTTTCTTTTCTTATCTTCAGGGTGCAAAAAAAGAAATGAATTATTCTCACACCTTTTTTTTCTTTTATATAAAAAAAAAGACGAAAATAATGTGAATCAGATACATTCACGGGATCAGAAATGACTCTAAAATACAAGCTCTTACAGCTAAAAGTATGAATCAATAAAAAATTCGGCATTTGTAGAGCATTGCTTGCTAAAAGATTTCTTTGCAAAAAACTTTCTACATGTTGAATATGGAAAAAAAATGCCGTAGGCTGACGATCCACCGTGTCATTTGCTACACCCGATTAAAATCGATCTAACTTTACTGCAGATGGATTGAGACATGTGGCATATCAAAAGAAAAAAACTGCGAACAAAAGTTTGAGCTTATATCTTGGGAGCTAAAGATGGGAATTTCATTCTCTTTTCACCATTTAGACAAGTTTTCATGCTCTATCTAGCGAAGCAAAGACCACGACTTTAACATGCATGAATGTAAAGTTATCTTAGGTACAACTAGAAGAAGATGATCTACTTATTTTGGAGAGTAAATTATTGTTACAGATAGTCTATGTCGAACTTGTATAATTTGGATCAGTCGATTTCTTTTTGGAAAACTTTCTATCTCTTGTTTCACAGCACGACTGTCCAATATCAGTGAGTGACTGTAGTTGACAGCCGCTTCTTGTTGGTATAGCAGTTTTCACATATTCTGTCCCATTCAAAAAACTTTCTTCTATGGCATGTTGATCAAGTTCTTGGCTTTGCCACTCGTTAAAATGAGTGACGTCTCGGATGTGGGTGTGAGTGTGTGTGTGAGTCTGAATGTGGATCTTCTCTTCTTCCACATCCATACCCTTACGATTCGCATTGATATATTTGTTATGTAATTTGGATTGTCCGCTAATTTTTGGTAGATCATCTATTGATGTTAATTCACAAAGTTTTGCTAATGTAATTTTATTTTCTTTCAATAACTCATCTGATTTTATTTTAATTGCTTTCTTAATAGTTTCCGTTAGATCTTTCTTTAGAGTGTGAGTGTGTATCAAGAAAAGACATCCGTATTTCTACACCAACACCCATACCCAAAATGCTTACGGGCTCATCTATACATTTTTTCAGCGAACTAAGTCTTTAAATGTAGGATATTTCTTTTACCTATTTACTTACGCGAAAACTACTTCAAGTGCCTCTTACGATTGCAATGATTCTTTTGCCTGTAGATATTATATAGTACTCTAGTAGACACTCTAGAAATATTTGAGTTTTCATTTAAATTTGACTAAGCTATCAAATTTTTCAAATATCTTCTTTCACGAGGTCTTATAGCATCATGAAGTTTTGGAAAAATTAAATTTTCAAAATTTGACCCGAACCTTTTGATATATAGAGACTTTAATTAGACAAGCTTCCATAAAAATTAAAGAGTTTTCAACGAAGTCTCTGACAGATATGGAATTGCCAAGAAAAAATTCTATTCAATTTAATTTTTCTAAAACTTCGTGATGCTACAAGACCTCATGAAAGAAGATATTTGAAAAGTTTGACAGCTTCTCAGATAAACAAACAGCAAAAAAAACACATAAAAATGCATCGAAATTTTAACGAAAAAAATCCAAAAAAATGGACGGTTTTTACGAATTTTTTTTTCGTTAAAATTTCGACGGATTTTTGTGTTTTTTTTTTCTCGTGTTTGTCTGGCTGGGAAGTAATCTTTTCTCAACGTATTCGAATACTTATTGTCGATAAGCGTCTATCTCAATGGACGTTATCAAATGATATGCCCGAGCTTCTTTTGTCTATATTCTTATTAATCGTACATTAACATCAAAACTTATCAATCATATATTTGCCACGCATTGTGTTATATCCCATCTATTTGAGTGCTTCAGATACGCAAAAAAAAAGAAATTATTTTCTATTCAAACCAAAGTATCAAGCACTTTATTCGAACTTAAGTATAAGGTTAAAAGTATTCGTCTAGAAGTATAAGTATAAGTAGAGATACATTTTTTAAAATGAAAGTAAGATACTTTTATTTGAAAAAAATCCGCAAAAATCCAAATCCAAATATTTTCATTTTAGTCTTGATGACAAAGCAAAAAAAATATTGCATGTTGTAAGTAGAGAACGGAAAAAAGTATGGCAAGGTAAAAAAATATTATGCGTTATAAAAATGTAAACAATTTTTTTCTTTCTTTCGATTATAGATAAAAGCATCTAGATACATATATACGTCTTCATTTCGTTGTATTACATAGAACAAAAAAAGAAAAAACAAAGAAAAATATGTCTTCTCAACAACAATCACATCAACGAGTATTCTTAATTACTGGAGCTAATAAAGGTATTGGATTTGAAGTGGTGAAAAAACTTGCGGCAAATCATCCAACTGATCTAATTTTGCTTGGCAGTCGTGATCAGAAACGTGGCGAAGAAGCTCTAGCTCAACTTGGTTCACCTTTAAATGTCAAAGTTCTCCTGATTGATACATCATCGAAAGAAAGTATCGAACAAGCAAAACAGGAAATTCAAAAGAAATATGGTGATCATCTCGATGTACTCATCAACAATGCTGGCATAGCTCCTATAAAATCAGATTTGAAAGCATTAAAAGATACTTTCAATACGAATTTTTATGGAGTAAAACAAATGAATGATGCGATGTCACCATTATTAAGAGACAATGGACGCATTGTTAATGTTAGTAGTGAAGCAGCGGCACTGTCAATGAAACACTGTTCTCAAGACTTAAAAACAAAATTTCTCAATCCAAACTTAACAGAAACGGAATTAGAAGAATTATTTGCACCGTAAGTTGACGAGAGAAAATGAATCAAGTAGACGCGTATATTTAATCTTCTTTTTTTGCATTTTCAGCTTATTTAAAGCAGTCGAAGAAGGAAAAGATCCAAAAACGGTTGGCTTTGATCCTATTAAATATTCTGCCTTGGAAAATTTCTATTTATTATACTATTGTGCATCAAAACTAGGTGTCACTATTCTAACTCGTCTAGAAGCACGTGACTGGAATAAAAAATATTCAACGAAAAATATAACAATTAGTGCAGTCTGTCCAGGATTTTGTACAACTGATCTAAATAACAAAGCACAGGGCACACGATCACCTGAACTGGGCGCTGATTCTATTTTATATGCTGTTTACACTGAGAATCTGGAGAATGGACAATTTTGGAGAGATGGAAGTCGTTTACCATTGGAATCAGAGGAATAACATATTCAAGTCTTATCAAACGTTATTCTTAACTAAAAAAAATCAAGAACAATTTCAATAAATTCTTGGCATTCTATAGTAATTGAGTTGTAACTTTTCAAACTACAGCCACATTTGGAAAACTTGGGAAATAATAGGTATTCTAGAATTGTAGAGTAACATTAATTGAATAGCTCGTTGTTCACGACTGAATTCTTTCAATGTTGATGAATAGCGTAGAGCTTGAAGAAGAATTAGTTTAATAATGCTCTCATATATATATATATAATGCAAATGATCTGATATGAATGATACAATTCAAGGTTCAACTACTTCTTTATGATAAACAGCTGTATTTAGATTTCTATGTTGATATCTTATTTAACCCTTTGAGGTCCACTGCGACATATATTTCCCACCTTGAGAATTTTGAAATCTTCTAGTTTTTAAGAATCTTGGAGAAATATTTTCAATAAATGTTAGAAGCTAGCTGAGGTCCGCACAAGATTGATTGGATAATAGAGTCTATGGATGACATTGAAAAATGCACCTTGCCAAGTTTTGACCCCATGGGGAGAGGGGGGGAGTACTTCTATCGAGAGTGTACGAGGATTTACATCGAATTCATCGGAATGGAATGAAACTTTCTGAGCTTGTAGGATTCGTACCTTTAAGCATAGCTGTAGGTTCGAAAAAATTGAAAATCTTATGAAGAGGTTCAAATGAAGAGGACAAGGTGGACCTCCCAGCCAAATTGGACTTTATGTAGTTCCTCTATTACAAATGCGAGAAGTCTGAAAATTTTACCATTGATGCCACTCGTTGAGGTGACCATTTTTTGTAGCGGATGTTTTTTTTCTCGTGTTCCGTTTTTTGTGAAAAAACCTACAGAAAATTCTACTTTTTGACGTTTTTTGGGCTGAAATATCTCTATGAAGCCCAAACAGAATTTTAACTTTTATTAATACTCTAGAATCGACTAACTACCCTCTATCTAATGTTGAAACGTCCAAGTCTGTAGCTTGTTTCTGAGCCAAACAGCAAAATCATCTTCGGAGCCTACTCTCGAATTTTCCCCAACTTTGCACTCTCCCTCAAATAAAAACACGGGATTATCAAAATCTGTCCTATAGTGGAACTTCATCAGCACACCTAGCCCTACTATTCCTGGTGGTTTCATCAAATTAGGTTCGGTAGAAAAAATTCAGGACTCAAAGGGTTAAGCAATAATGAATTTGTGTGAACGATGATAGCATGTACAGAACAAGAAAAATATATAATTATACATTATCCCAATGCACTTTTTCTTATTTTGATCCTCAGCAGCTACCAGAGCTTTTTTTTCAGATTTATTAGGAATTTTTTAATAAGTTCTTATGCATTTTGAGATAAATCTCACACAATTCCTCAATATATGCATGCATACTTGCAGTGTGAGTGCGCGAAAGTATTGACACAGTAAATAAATCCAAACAAAAAATCCCGATATACTCTCTTGATCCTTCAACTTCATCATGTCAGCAATAATGTCAGTGCTGTCATCGCCAAGAAAAAATTAAAAATGATATATTTGTAATAAAGAGATACATGACAAAAGAGTTATAGTAACAAATCAAAAAGACACTCATATATAAATATACAAAAAAAGCCATATGAATTTTACCGATGAATTCATCCATCAATTAAAAATCTGTTCTTTGGCCAGAAAACTAAGATTAATGTCTTCGACTATAGTACAATAAAAATACATAAGACACATTACTGATTAAACTATACACTTCTACTTCTTTAAACGTTTTGTTTTTTTATAAATTGCTTCTCCATTATAAAATAAAACTGAATATTTCTTATATTTGTTCAAAGAATAATACAGTAGTATTAGTATGTTATTTCGTGGCTCTATCCAATAAAATATTGAGTGTATTCTGTAAAGTATTCATACAATAATTAATATTCTTTAATTCTTCTTCGATTTTCTTTATATCATTTTTAATGATCACTATTTGCTGTACTGTTTCTCTAGTTTGCACACTTGTATCACGATGTATAGTCATCACATCAGTGAGATTGACACAACTATCAATTAAATTTCGTTGATCTTGTCTGATTTTTTGAAGATGATATATCGATCGAAATATTTTTCGTTGAGTCAAAAGATATTCAATAGATGAAGATTTATTTCGACGTTTTAAATACCAGAGTTTAATGACAAACTTAATAACATTTGCTGCTTGATTTTTACGTTTTTTCTCTAATTGAGTATTTAATACAAAGGTATGTACATATTTTTCTTCTCGAGTTAGGAAAAGTTTTTGTGTAAGAATAGCAATAAGAATAGCAGATAATAAAAGACCAATCAAGCCAATTATTGTAGCAATACCTAATAACCATCATATGAAAAATTTAGATAAAACAATCAAAGAACTTTTGTCGTCAATCATATTTCACTTACCTCGTCCACAGTATGTCGATGGATATAGATCTCCATAACCTACAAAATTGATCAGAATTTACATTTCTATCAAAAATTTCTTCATACATATACATACCAATAGTAGTAAATGTCGTAATGAAGAGCCACATGGACTCTAGCATAGATAGATGTTCTCTCGTAGTTGTATAGTCACATGCACGCAAAGACCAACTTCCAATGAAAAAAACAATAATACAAAAGGTAATTAAACATCGTCTTGGCCATTGTTCAAGAAAAGTTTTTATAATATAGAAATAATCAATGGATACTTTATTCAAATATCCAAGTGATCGTAATGATATATCACGAATCACATGTGAATGTAACATAATGGAACGACCAAGTAGATATAGACGAAGAAACACTATTCGTAAAAATTTTAATTAAAAAAAATAATAAAAAGAATACTTACTTGGCAAACCAAGTCCAACATCGACAGCTGTGTACGATAAAGAATAAAGATTTGGTGAAGATGAATCAGATTCTATTGAAGTTGAATTTAGCTTTTCAGGATCTAATTGAGGATAAGACCGAGGCATAGGATGAACTGCACAAATTGATATTTCAAGTATAATTAGCAATATTTTGTTATTTGTTAATTCAACACGCCAATCTTCAAGTGTATTTCGTAAAGAATAAAGACTCATATCTAAATAATGGTAATAAAAAATGAGAACAAGAAGAATCACCGTGGTAATTGTAATTATTAATTTAAGAAACCAGCTAACTTTTGTATCTTTATTATTAACATGAGCAAAAGTTAATTCATTTTCGATGATCATTAGAATAACACCTACAATAGCGAGAAAACTCATCAGATTGCTGACTAAGGCTCTAAAATAAAACAAAAAAAAATGGGAAATAAAATGAAAAGAGTTGTAACTTACAGTCGAGCATAATATTGTTCTCTTACGCATAGTCGATGTCTAAGATAACTTATTGAAATTTCTTTAACTGACGCTTGCTTTCGATTAGAAACATCGGGTAATTCATATTGATTCTCTGCTGGACTTTTTTTCTTTGATGATTGAATAGAAGAACTAGATGAACTTGTGTCTGAAGACATGACAATTATCGTTGACGACGTTGGTACTTGAGTATCAGATTCTATATGTTTTACAATCGGTGATGAATGAGAGTTCCCGTCAGAAATCATCAAATGCACATACGTCTACCTGTAAATCTAATAATGGATTGAGAACAAACATACTAGAATAAGTTGCATCTTAGAAAGCTTACAATTTCTACTTAATTTATTGAACATATTTTAATAGGATTAAGTTTCTAATAACATCAATAAGAATTTGCTGAGTAATTATCATTTTCTCTCTCATTATCAAAACGTTTGGTAGTGTTTTTTTTTTTATAAATAATCAATATGTCTTTTCATAGTTACGCAGCAAAAATCTTACTACGCATATATACACTTTGATATGATCAGTAGAGAGTAGCACGTATAGTCGTTGATTGATAGAATGACAAGAAAGACATCGATGATCATTTTATGAATAATAATTTACCTGGAAGACAAACAAAACGGATAGCTATGATACGGACACGTGTTGTTTGTACTAAAAGGCTTCGATCAGGTGTGATTATTCTCATTGCATCCAATAAGGCTCATTTTCTTTCCTCTCGTAAAAAAAAATTGTTTTTAGGTTTGTAATAGTTTCACATTTAATCGCATTTTTTCTAATTAGAATGAATTCTTTGATTCCTTTATTCAATGAAGAAGTAATGATACAAATTGAATTACTTTATGCGTGGAGCTAACTACTCATCCCGATTCTCATTCATGTAACTTAATAGTGTGTCATTTTTCTTTATTCTTAAAGAAAAACTAAAACGATCTATGCAAAGGAAACAATTTAATAATAAAAATTACATTGATATTGCAGAGCTTTTATGTGACGTATAGGTTATATCAATACTGAAACGATATACTTGCGATGTATTCCCTATCGTTGTAAAGGTGAAGGTGCGACAGTGATGATTCGGGCAATCTCTGCTTCCATTTCTATCTTTCGATATATGACTTATTTTTATTTTCGACATTTTTACTTTTGATGCTGTTCATGTGAATCAAGAAAAAAAATCTTTAAAATTTATAAAAAATAAAATATTGATTAGAATTGGTAATCATTTAGCGTGTAATGGTGGATCACTACTCAACTATACCGATCTTCAGGCTAATAAAGTGTTAATTGGCTAAATCAAACATATTTACATATGTCGATTGTTGTGTTACATTTTCGTCCAGAATCACCTAATAAATTGACCAATTATTTGTGTTCATTCTTGTGTCATTGAATGTGTCTGCCAGCATCGTTCAATCAATATTTAACTGGATCTCTAAAATTCCCTTATTTGTCACATATTTGACTGGAACTAGATAGTTCTATTTAATAAATCATCTCCACCAAAAAAGAATTTTTTTTTTATCAAAGTAAATCAATTATATGTGGGTTTTTTCACTCAAATTTATTTCCAAGTGGTACAAACATTTAGAAAATGATTTTTCGGCATTGTACCTCATTTGATTGAGAAAGAATTTAATTTAAATTATCTGATGGAACAAAAACAATTAATGTGAAACCCTTTAATGTTTGTTGTGTGTCGAAAACCGCCATGTCATCTATTTTAACTTTATTTCAATTGCTAAGTGATGCTCAGAAATAAATAAAAAAAAAACTATTCAGCTTGACTCTAAACGAAAGTATCGAGCGCGTTTTAAAAATATGATTTTTGAATACATCGCACATTCAACTAGTTGCAGTATTGACATACTGATAAAAATAATGGAATGACACGATTGTATTCTTCTATCGAAATCCAAAAGATAAGAAGACAAACAAAGAAAATGTCGTACTTATGTCGATATAAAAATACGTTTTTTTTCCTTGTCAGTTAGTATCCCAAACATTTTTCGCATTTATATCTATAGGTTTGTCTTTGACAACTTTCTTCGAATCCTAATCGAATAAACCTATGTAATAAAAACCGGATAAAAGCCAGTGGTTTACCGCTGTTTTGACGGTCCGGTTACCGGCTTCGATAACTGTGGTAAGTCGTCGGTTTTTTTTTCGGTAAACAACGGTTAACCGATGCGTCTGTTTACTCAACCAGTACTATTTGATTTTCAGCCTGAATGTGAGTGTGGGTGTGAGGTATGGTGTTGGTGTGAGTGTGCAGCTGGGAATATTGGTTTTCTATTTACTAGAACTCATAATCCCACACCCATACTTACCCATCACAGAGTCATACCAACATCAACATCGGCCCACACTGCTCCTAATTTCTACCCTATTTACTTCAATGTTTCTTTCACGTCGTGTTTCACAAAAATTAGATCAATGGTCTAGCATATTACGACATATGCGGAAATGATATGCAGCCTATATCAGTAGAACTGCGGTAGCTTTTGGAGCCTGTGAATGTTCTTTAAGTGGCTTTAAATTCAAGTTTTCATGCTTCTTTCTTTTGTGATAGAAATCGAAATCTCACATTAAATCTTTCACTTACTATTCCTCAATGAGCTAGACAACGTGGAAATAAACAAAAATGATATTAGTGCAAAATTGTGATGTCAGATTGGACTTTGTGAACTATTTCCTTGTTTTTTTTTTCTCTGTCAAAAAACTTCGATTGCTCTACTGTCGAGAAAAAAATTGAGAAAGCTATGTCATTTAATAGAACTTAAACTACGAATAACAAGCTATTAGCATAATCGCTGAAAGACTAAAGGGTTGTGGGTGAGTGTAGATGTGAGTGTGGAGTGACTGTGGGTGAAAACAAGGCTTACATCCATACCCACACCAATGAGCCAGTGACTTCTATTTTTCCTAATCCTATTAAATAATCAATGATGAGTTTTCTATCCAGAGAATAATGTAATACAAATGTTAAATAACATGATAGTTTATCATAATCCTTGTTTTGTTAATGTTGTTGTTTTTTATTCGATAATTGATTTATAATAAAGTGGTGCATTAGAATAACCAAGTAGCCACGAATCAGCATTTGAATACCAGAACATATTTGGTTTTAAATTAATAAATTAATAAATATTTTATTATGATATGAACAAGTGGTATGAATATAGTGAAGATTTCTTTTCCATAGAAAAGTCTTAATATAAATGGGTTAATTAATTTTCTCATCCCTATGGATATATTTAGATTATTGAATTATATCAACTTATAATATTTTCTCTAATTCTATTCGTTAGTTTTGCGGTAAGAGTTTGAATAAGATTTGAATATCTCTAATCTTATTAATCAGAAATACAAAGAAAAGTTCATTTCCGATGAGTGATAGTAAGCGAAAGAAAAGGAAATTAGCCGCAAGCAATAAGTTATTTCTTTTTTCATTCTGTGCTGTGTCAAAAATTACTATATAAGGATATTTATTTTATTCGTTCTTTATTCTACGAAAGGTATTTTTTACAGTGTACGATGCACACATCCAAATATGGAAAGATGCACGCGATGCATATGACTCATTCATAGGCAATGATTGTGAAATAACATACTTTTTCTAGTTGTTGATTGCAAACTAAACCACTATCATTACTCTTAGTTGTTCACGTACGAATGAATATGCCTATTCCACAGCTGCTTCTCGATCGGCTTCCAGTTGAACTTATTTTCAATATATTCGGTTACTTAACGGCAATTGAAATTCTTCATTCATTCTACAGTTTCAGTCCATACTTAAGACAATGTATACGAAATTATCAACAATATAAAATTAACTTTCAAACAATACTCAAACATGAATTCGATTGGATATGTAACGTAATTCATCCTGATCAAATTATGATACTCACTTTATCCGACGATGAAGAGACACCTGGTCAAATGAGTCTCTTTTTCTCTTCTTTTCCAACATTCGATCAGAGTTTTACTCGATTAAAACATCTTCGATTACGACATCCAGAACAATTTCCTAATCTGTCTCAAATGAACTGTCTTCATACTCTCACCATTGATTTTAAACGTTGGACAATTTATTCTTTCGACTATGATCATATCAGACAATATGACAGACATCTGGCCAATATTTTCTGCCTTCCAACATTACGCACTCTTATTTTAAATAATGAATCGTTAAATATCGATTTTAATTTCCAATTATTACCCATTGCTGAACATCTTCACAAATTTCAAGTTCATTTAAAATCAATAGACAATCTTCCATTCATTTTCAAATGTTTACCAAATATCCAACGACTCAGTTTAAGTTTGAAAACAAGATCGATGGACAATAATTTCATCTCGGAATCGAATGTTCCCCGGTCATTAACTCATTTGACTATTAAACTCAGCTACACTCTTCGAGATGAAATTCATCAGATTATACAAGCATGTTCAATGTTGACCTATTTAAATATTCATATTGAACGTAATCAAACAGATTTTCATCAATGGCTCGATAGTGACTGGTGGCAGTTGTTGATCAATCAATGTTTGCCTCAATTGAAGATCTTTCGTTTACGAGTATGTCACATCTCGTTTTTGGGAGATTTCAAAAAACTATTTGAACCTGAAATTAGAATATTTTTCCAGAGTTTTATTTTACAAATGAATTGGCCATATTTTTTAAAGATATCATAAATCTATGAGTTCTTGAAACATCGTTTTCCAAAGCAAAAGAAACGACGATCACTGTAAATTCATTGGTTGTCTGTAGGGATGCACTAGTTCCAATTCCAATTTCACCAATCCCAGGAATTGAATGGAATTGGTGAGAATTGGAACTGGAAAAAAAACTGGAATTGATGTCAACGTAAGTTCGTTAGCTCTTAAGATTTTTTCATCAGATTGATCAGAAGCTATCGATGAAGAGAATTCTGAATCTAACCACTGTTTTGCATATATATAGATGGTTTTTACAGATTTTCTACTGCTCGTTTAACCAAACACTAGGTCTTCCAGGGCAGAAAATCGAATCTCAAAATTTTGAAAAACCATCTATATATCCAAAACAGTGATTAGATCCAGAATTCTCCTAATCGATTGCTTCTGGTCAATCTGACGAAAAATCTTAAAAATTGACTAACTTACGTTGATGTCAATTCCGGTTTTTTTTTTCAATTGAAATTCTCAGCAATTCCAATCAATTCCAGGAAATGGAATTGGTGCATCCCTAGTTGTCTGCCACTTTTTCTGAAAATGGCAATACGTTTTTGTTACAATCTTAAGACAAAAGTATTGCAACTTGTATTGATTAATATAATGCTAAAGTGAAGCTGGTATCTCTGACTAAGTTTAATACGTTTGTGATACAATTTCAATACAAAAGCATCGTAGCTACCATTAAATTACTACAATATTGTATCAACTGAGTAGTATTTACAATTCTTTTTGATTGAAATTGTAACACAAACATATTGAACTTAGTCAGAGATACCGGCTTCACTTTAACATAATATTAATCAATACAAATTGCAATACATTTGTTCTAGAACAGTAACAAAAAAAGTATTGCTGTTAGCATTATTTTAATGCAATGCTAATGCTAAGTCAGCAACTCTACTTCATTTTGATAATCATGAACAACATGTATTAATTAAATCGTAACGCATGTTTATTAAAAATTAATGTGATATCAAGTCTATCTATCTCAAAATTTATTGAATTTTGTCGAAATAATCATAAGATTTAAATTTATTCTAAACTTGAATTTATCCTAATTTAAGTGTAGAATAAATTAATACGAAAACCGGTGACATATTAGTGTGTGTATGTCTAGTTGAGTTTTGTTAAAATAAGGATACTTTTAAGGTTCTATTAATTGTGTAGTTGTGCTGATAGATAATTGTCAAGAAATGAAATACTATTTATTAAGAAATATTAGTGAAATATATCTATAAAAAAGATCGAGAACAAAAATCTCCAGGTATCTGAGACGGTCACCCCCACCATTCCAAAAGACTTTAGGACGGTGGCCGTCTCCGCCACTGCATTAATTTTCAGGTCGATTTCCGCGTTGCCCTCATCTCATTTTTAGGTGCAATGCATACCTCTGGGTAGAGTGGCAGAAGTCATTTATGTTATTTTGTTATTGTGATCCTAACACAGTTGTAATACAATTCTTGCATGTTTTTCTCGTAAATTCATGAAAATTAGCTGTTTTCATTTGTTTCTGGACGGTCAACTTTGTGAAACCTGTTTTAGAGTGAATGAGAAGATCAAGAAACGTACAGCAGAGTCCAGATTTTGTTGCTTCTAAGACGTCTCTTTCAACTCGCATCAAACTTTGGAAATCGCACATTTTTCTCCTGGTCTATTGACTGAATGAAAAACTTCAATATTAAATACATTAATTTTTCTTATTCCTCAAGAATGGTCTGAATCTCTAGGCTCTAGTCACACAAAAAAAATTACTTTTTCATAAAAATGCTTATCACAAATTTACTGAAAACATTATCTTTTTTTTTTAAATTGTACTAGAAGAAGCAAATACTTCTTTACAAAACAATTGTGATAAGGAAACTTTCAGACACTTTTCATCAGTTTTTGAAAAGGTATTTGATGATTTATTTTTCTTAGGAGCTCGATCTAGCAAATATCTATTTGATTTGATCGAAATTTCTCTTTGATTGCATTCAAAATGATTTATTAAGAGACTGCGCAGTATCGAGTCCTATTTTTCTAGTGATAATGTATCAAATTGATTTTTCTTTTGTTTCATACTATTCGAATGAAGCCATGATTTATTTATTAAGGTTGATCTCATTCCTTTACCTGACCTGACAGTAACGAAACAACTTCTCGAACGCTTTCAAATACCATTTTGGACGGACACTGAAAGATGCTCTCGGACATTTACCATCGGTGTGACACCATTCAGTATGTTACCTATTGATTGCAAACAACTAATCGTACCAGATCAAACACTATCCATCGATTTACCATTCAATGCAACGTCTATTCTTCCTTTAAATCGTTTTTCTAATGTTGAAATATTGCAATTGAAACATGACAATCGTGATAGAGAGTGCTACCTAGTGTCCAATCTGGTTGAACTTGAAAGATATATAAATGATTTGTCGATGCTTGTGCATTTACAATTGGATTACACATGTACAATTACTCCTTCTCTATTTAGTCAACTTCTCACCATAGCACCTCGTCTTACTCGTTTAACAATATCATCTTTAGATAATCACCTTTACAGAATGATTCATTTCAAATATCCACAAATACGTTGGCTCGATATGAGACGCATAATTTTGCCGAGGAAAATTACAACCAAGTTTTGTTTGGCATTTCCCTGTTTGCAACATTTACTCAATTGTCATGTCTATAGTGAAGAAGATTTGGAATTAATTATCGAAAAACTTAAATATTTACAAAGTATTACTATTCATAACGAACTGTACTATTTCGATGATTATGATGAATTGAATCAATGGTTCAGAGAACACACTCATTTAAAAAATTTTACTTTCAAATTATTGAACGAACGAGAAATACATTTATGGATTAGCAATAAGGTAGTTCCACCGAAAGTCTCGGACGTTTACGGTGATCCTCAGCAGCCAAGCTGAAATTTCCAGTGATTGAAGATCTTATCACCATAAGACCTTTGATAAAAATATCCTACGAACTTTTTCTCGGCATTATGATTTTTTTGGAACCACAAAATACAATCTTTTGACCTATAATGACCGTTTTCATAATTTTTTGTCATTTTGAGATCTTGATTGTTTTCTATAATTGCAAGCAATAATTGAAACTTGTTATACGCAATTATGGGATGTGGGTGTGAGTGTGACTGTCCTATTCACCCGCATCCATACTCATTCACACCTAATCTGCGAAAAGTTTTCTTCGTCTTCTATAACTAACGTTACGCATCTATTAAACATTTTTCACAGTGAACCAATTGGAAATGCAGCATATGCGTTTTGTCTCTTCAATAAAACATAAGAAACTTTTCTTTTTAAGGTCAGATTTCAATGAACAAAACATTCGCATATTTCTTCAAGTGTATCTTTCTTTTCTGCAAGTTATAAAATTTCTTCTGATCTATGGATTGCTGTTATACACTGCAAATTTAACTCTGAAAAAAGAAGCACTGACTTTGTTTGATTTCAATAATATATAAAACCTGATCTACTCTTGGTCTTCATTTTCAAATATGAATTCTATAAAAAATGTGTTGAGCGTACTCTAGGATCAAAACTTTCCGATGCTCATGACTAGAGCTGCCACCTCTTCTGCTCTTAGCAGAAAATTTCTGCTTTTTGAAGTTTTTTTCTGTCATTTCTGCTTTTTTTAATACGGCGTTATTTATTATTTCAATCAACATTTTTCACCTGAAATACCATCGTTTGCATAATTGTTAAAAAAACCATATCAAAAACTACTGATATTTTTGTGCCATTCTAATTCTTTCTATTTGATACAAATGATTTTTATTTTCTACTAATTACAAACAACTACCAACTTATATACTTGACTTTAAATCAATTCTTTATCTATGGTTTTCTATCGCATTTTAATTACTCATGTAATTCATATACATCAACATATACATTCTTTCGTTTGTTTACTCAATGAACATGAATAATTAATATGATTAGTGAGAGTAAAGGAGCAGGAAAAACAGCTCTAGATGATAATGACAGCTCGACTAGCGAAGAAGGTATTCACAAAGCAGTGGTAGTTGCTCAAGTAATAATTATGTCATCAGGAATTAAATCGGAAAACAGAAATTGAATAGAGTTATCTTCAACAGAGGATGGTTCAAAGTTGTCGACTATTAACGATCTTTAAAAGAATATAAATTTGATCCATCACAATTAATATTTATCGTTCGTCATCAACAGTTTTCCGAACATTGCTAATAAAAAACTAATATTGATAATTCTATGAACAATAAGAAACAAAAAAATTTTAAATGCCATGATTTAATCAACAATTATTTTGAATTTCTCCTTTATCATATACTGCAATGGGTAAATATTTATTAGGTAAAAAGGATTTGTCAAAAGCTCTTAAATCAGATGAAGAATACTCTTTAAAAAGAAGACTTATTCAATAATTCTGTCTATTTGTTGATTACTTGTGTTTTGTGATGCCATACAATACGAGTGATTAGTATGCTGAAACTAAAATTTAAAACTGATGGGTAGTTCGTAATAAAAGAGGGTCTCAGTAATTTGTTAACATCTTGAGCGTCATCTTACCGCTCACACTTAATTTTTTTATCGAAAGAGTCACATCTGATTCTGCAGAAATTGATATATTTCGCTGTAAAAAAAAACACTTATCTCTCTTTTAATGTCTTCATGATTTAAAACAAGCATTACACACAACTTTCAAAGTCTTCATTTTTTTCAATTTTTTTCCAAAATGTCCAGTTTCTCAATTAATCCTGTTATTTTGGGTATAATTTGTTTGCCATTCAAGAGGTAAATTGGTTCATTTCAATTAACGTACCAAAGGCAATTTATTTTATTGCTGGATAACGAATAGGCACGACCAATGATAATAAAACTAATCTAAGGACTGGATATTTTCGGAAAAAATTGAAAAAAATAGAGATTTTGAAAGTTGTATGTAGTACTGTTTTTAAATCGTGGTGATATCAAAAGAGAAAAAAGTAAGTATTTTTACAACGAAATACGCAATTTGTGCCGAAGAACACGATAAATCTTTTGATAAAAAAAAATCAAGTGTGAGCGATAAGATAACACTCAAGATGTTAACAAAATACTGAAACCCTTTTTTTATTATGAGCTACCCATTAGTTTCATATCATAAACATACTTTCTGCTGTTTTTCTGCTTTTCGATGATAAAACTTCTGTTATTTCCTGCTTTTCGGACTTCAAAAAGTGACAGCACTGCTCATGAC